>RJWM01010142.1:0-64809 GCA_004363535.1 Dasyprocta punctata
CTGGTGAAGGAAGGAGCCTTTATTCAGCATCTATAGGGGCCTTGGGTTAGCTCCTTCATTTCTATCATCTATTTTTATTTTTGCAGTCATCCTTTGGGAGAGATGTCACAAGCCTCTTCTAAGGAAAACTAAGAGGTTGCTCAAGGTAGAGACTCAGTCCCTTTACCCACATACGTAACAAGTAGCACTCAAGTGAACTGTGGAGACCTGCTCAGAGCAGAGGATAGGGAATTGGGGATGCTGTAAAGGTGGATCAAGGGTCAAGGTGGAATGGACAGAACACATTGTATACATGACCATCTTTATTGCCTTATGACCCTACGCCAACACTATGCTATGATTTGGATGTGGTTTGTTCCCTTCAGTGAGACACATTTGATTCTCAGTGAGGCAATATTGATGGGTGTGGAATCTTTAAGAGGTGGAGCCTAGAGGAAGGTGGTTAGGTCACTGGGGGCATCACACTCAGAAGAGATCAATGTAGTTCTCATGAGACTCTGGTTAGTTCCCACAAGAATAGGTCATTAGACAATGACCAAGACTGACCCCTCCCTGGTCTCTAGTTTCCTATCTTGCCATGTGATCATTTTTCCATACTCTCCCGCACACAAGCACCATTGTGATACCATTCACCATGCGGCCCTCACCTGACCCCAGGGGATGCTAGGGTCATGCTTTTGGACCTCCAGAACTGCGAGTCAAATAAACCTCTTTTCTTTATACATTTCCTAGCCTTAGGTGTTTTGTTATAGTAACAGAAAATAGATGTATTCACTATCCAGGATTATCTCACCTTGCCTAATAATGGCCTTCAGTCTACAGCCATACCACCCTGAATGCACCCAATCTCGTCTAATAATGGGCTTCAATCTTGGCACTATTATCCCATTCTACAGACGAGGACATCCAGCAAGTAAGTGGCACAATCAGGCTACAAACCAAATGAAGATCCTTTTTCTCTCCACCACAGCAGGCACGCTCGCCTGAGCCTGGCACACTCCACTATTAAAGGGTTGAGTCTGTACTGCATTTCTAAATAGAAGTCTGAGGGGGCTGGGGTGGTGTACCCCACTTGGCTCTGGGGGGCCCCAAGGTTCTAATCGGCAGCAGCACAGCTGGTGGGAGACAGCAGCCCAGTGCCCCACTAATTGTCCCCCTTTGTGGTGTTCAGTTAAGGACTCGGAAGAAACCAATCTTTGTGCCTTTTCATGGTTAAAATTCCACATGGAACTAAAACCTCAAAGCAGCCACCAAGCCAGTCTTTGTTGGGTTCCTAGGCAATAAGTGCACTGCATCTCAACACTGAACACTCGGAGAGAAAGGGGCTCGGGCATTCAAAGGAGGACTCAATAAGAGCCTTTTTCTCCCAAGTCCTGGCAATTTTGGGCTCACTTTTAATCCCCGGAAGAAACGTTGGATCCCTTTTCTCCCCTGCATTGCAACGCTGTTCCTACGTGTTCAGGAACTGCTGGTGGAAGATTTTCATGAGTAGTTGAACAGTTCCCATTTCCATTCAAAATCTTGAAACGTGTATTTTTGCAAAAACTCAACTATATATACATATATGTACATTTCACATTCATATATATTTATATATTTATGTGTATGTATAAGCATATATAAATATATTCCTATATTATGTGTATATAGTTCAAATTCAAGAGCCTGAAAATCAAAGAAATTCACTTACTGTAGACCAAGGTGCTAAGCAGCTTCCTGAAGAAAGCTAAATGGAAGTTTTGGTTTAAGGTGCCTATCCTAAAAAAGCATAGTTCACACACACACACGCAAAAAGCTAGAAGCAGGCTTAGATGCCTGGGTTCTCCACACACCCTGTATCAGATAGGAAAAGGACCATTTTTGGCTCAATGAAAAAATAAATAGCTTCTAAAGACAAAGACTCCTTGCCTTCTCTGGACCCAAACTGTCGTTTCTAGAACAGCTAGAATGTGCTGAACACTGCCCCAGGCCTGTGACACAATATTCCATCAAACCATCAAACTTTGAGCATGAGGACTCTTCATCCCCACTCTGTAGACAAGGAACCTGCAACCCAAAGGTGCTAAAGAACCACACATCTAGGAGGTGGCAGAGCCTTGGGTCAGGCCAAAGCTGCTGATTCCAGTCGAGTCTTTGGCCTCCAGCATTCTCCTGTTTGCCCTCTCCACACCCTGAAAAATGCTCAAATGTCCCCCCTTTGTCCAAAGACTTCCTCTGACCCACTACTCCCAAAGAAGAGTCCTCCAACCAATTTCCCCAGGCAAAAATGCCACTGTAGGCTCTTTCTCTTCTCTCAATCCATCAACCAGGCAACCACACATAAAAGCCCCACTGGAGAATCCAGTGTCATTCTATAGGACAGCATGCCAGACTATAATAACAATGCCCATGTCTGAAGACTTACAAAATCCCCCAATATCACCAAACACAGGGAAGGTTTGGAAAGCTCACAGCCAAGAGAAGCTTAAGAGACATGAGGATTAGACAGAGTGTACTATCCTACATAGGACTCTGACAGAAAAAGGACAGTAGGAAAAACTGAGGAAACGGAAATAACTATGGAGTTTCGTTAATAAGAATGCATCAAGATTGGCTCATTAGGAGCAATTCACTTTTGAATTCTCCCTATTCATCCAAAGTAGCTATCATCTCTTTTTTCCTCCTTCCCCACCTTCAAGTAAATTTATTTTAAAAAGATTGGCTTATTAGTTGAACCATGCAAAAGTAAGAGGCTGCTAATAGAAGAAACTATGTTGCTGGAGATATGGGAATTCTGTATAATCTTTGCAGTATTTCTGTAAATGTAAATTTACTCTAAGAAACAAAGTCTATGAATTAAAAAGTTGACAAGTTGTCAATTTTTCTGTCTCACTGAGCCCTCTGGGGCTGGGATACTCTGGTCCCTACCCTTCATCATTTCCATCCCCAAGCAGTTTGTATTCAGTCCATGACTGTGTCCCCATTGAGTTCCCTCCTCAAAGGTGTGACTCTTTCCTGCAGCCCAGCAACTCATAATGCACCTACTGAATGAGCTGAATACTTTTTAAGTTCCAGCTGAATACTTTTTAAAAATAGAATTTCAAATTTCAAAAACGCTGTCCAAGCCAGGCATGATGGTGCACACCTGTAACTCCAGCACTTGGGTGCTGCGACCCATGCGGCTCCTAAGGTTCTTGGGGTGAAGGACCGCGAGAGGCTAAGAAAATAAAGACAGAGAGAAAGCTGGAGTCAGGTGGAGCCCTTATCCTCCTGATGGGAGGAAACTGAACTGCTCAACCAATGTTGCGCGTTTATTTATATACAGGGAAAGATGACGTCAATTTCAGCCCCTCTGCCTAGCAACCCAGGCCTGGATTGTTTAGGAGCCTCCTGTTTTGCTAGGCTGTAGGAGCATTTTTCACGTGGTTGACCCAGGTGCTCTTTGTTACTTGGTAAGGTCATGTCTGGGTCATGCCCTAAGTCAATTTCCAGCTTCAAGGGCTCCCAACACTTGGGAGGTTAAGGCAGGAGGATTATCATGAATTTGAAATCAGCCTGGACCACATAATGAGTTCAAGGCCAGCCTGAACTACATAGCTAGACCCTGTCTCAAAAAAAAAATCCTGCCCAATTCTGATCAGTATCTTCTGCAGAGAAATGAAAATTCCCCCTGTGAATAAGCAGGCACATACAGGGACATTAGTGCAGCATTACTGCCATAATGGAGATACTGAAACCATTCACCAACGAGGGGCAAGATCAATAAACAAGGAGTCCTCAATTCCCTCTGCCTCTCCTACCTTCAAGGCCCTCTGGCCACTGCCCTGGAAACTCAAGATTCCTCTGGCTTGATTTGTTTCACCAACTTGCTTCTCTTTGCTTTCTCCTCTGCCAAGCAGATCACATTGTCAGAGTATTATTTCACAATCAGTAGTGTTTCCGGATATTGTCAAACAAAGATCACTGACTCATACTCTTGAAGATTCTCTTTTAACCTGACAGTCTTTTGTCCACTTTCTCCTCAGTCTCTGGAGGTTGATGGGAGCAATGGGCAGGTGTAAGCGCCCCATAAGACACACTGCTGTGTCCCCTAAAAGGATGGCAGAGCCTCAGGTTAAGCATCTAGGCTGGTTGTTTTAAATAGTGAACATCTAAGAAATGTTGATGAAGATGTGGGAAAGGTGTTCTCACTCACTGTTGATAGCATATTGGTACAATCTCTATGGAGGGGAATTTGGTAATGCCAACAGTTTTATATATACATTTTCTTGACCCAGAAATTCTGCCTGTTGGAATTTATCCTATTATTTTATGTGTACATATTAGACATGGCATGTGAATAAAAATATTCCATACAAAATCCTAACAACAAAACATTGACAACATTTAAATGCACGCGTATAGGGGAGGAGTTAAATAAATTAGGCACGGGGTAAATTTAACCAGCGGGAAATCATCCAGCCACTTTTAAAAAATGAGGCAGATCTGACTGTTAAAACAGGAAAGATCCTTGGGGCACATCACTAGGGTACGGAGCAGCAAGCTGGTGAACTGCTCAGAAGGAAATACGCGTGATACCCTCAAGCATGGCAACGGTAGATAAACTCCTACAAAAAAGTCAGGGATAGTATAGGGCCAGCTCTACCAGCCCCTGAAAGTTTTGCGAGCCAATTATGTAATCGTCTGTAATGGCTGAAACGTGTCAACTTGAGAAGTTTAAAAGTTAAACTAAGTGACTCAGCAGGGAGCCAAAATCCTCACTTTGTAAACATCCTCATCCTGTGCAGGAGGAGGGCAGAGAGATGGTGTGAGTGCTACATCTGCCCTCGGGAGTGACAGCCTGCTTACAAGCTAGGGAGGAAAAGAGGCCTGCTCTCTTCCTCCTTTTGCTCTTGCTGCTTTTGCTGTCTTCTGCCATCTTGAAGTGTTGCCCCTGTGCCATGCCACCCTGCCTTGGAGTCAGCTGATTATGGACTGAAACTGCCACAAACTATGAGCTAAATAAATCTTTCTTTCCTTAATTTTGGGTGCTGGGTATTTTGTCCCAGCAATGAGAGAAAAGTAACTAAGACATTGTCTATAACTTGAAATCAGCCATGATGAGAAAATTCACACTACAGAAACACAGAAATGCTCCAAATCAGGGTGGTGATTCTTTCCCTAGAGAGTCAGTTATTTAATATTTATCAGCATACCTATGGGGGGATTTATCAAAATGTGGGTAAAGTTAAAGGAAATCAAACAGGATAATACAATCCCCTGGGGTTAGCAACAAGTGGGGAGCTATCAACAATCAAGCCCAAAGCAGCAGAGTAGGGCCTGATCACCAAGCCCAGAGAGCACAATAGGAGCCTTTAAGAGAGATAATTCAGCGAGGAGGAAGATAAAAAGTAAGTCCCAGCTCTTCCCACCTGGCCATCTCCAGCCCATGCTTGACATTGATGGGATCCAAAGAGTGAGGAAGCCCCCAAAGAAGTCCATCATGATCGTTTCTGGGACACCATGTGGAGCAGCAAAGATAGCATGCATCAGATCTGAATGCCCTCTGTTCCCAGGACAATGTGGTGCCATTTGTTGAAAAAAAAAAAAAACCATGGCACCCACACACATGCACCATCGAGCCTACACATGGTATGTCAGTTTACCAACTTAATTTGTTTTACTATTTGGAGGAAGACGGCTGTGTTTGCATTTGTGTGGGGAAGACGGCTACAGTCGTGTTAGTCACTTGATGCGGAGTTCACAAACAGAAGCAAAATTTTGCCAAATGTTTTTGTTTGCAAACCAAATTATTTGCATCAGAAGCATTCATGAACTGAGGTACTGCTGTATTTCTAGAAAAGTCTCCAAATAAATGGGAGCAGAGGTTGTCTCCAGGGAAGATGGATAGGGAAATAGAGTCCACAGAGGAACACAGTCTTTTCATTACACTTACTCTCTTTCATATTGCCTGGTTTTTACTCTTGTGTATATATGACCTTTTTAAAAAAGAAGTGATGGGCTTTTTAATAGCGATGATTTTTCCCTTCACACACTTGATGTACCTAGTCAGCACAGAGCTCTCCATATGGTGAAGCAGCAACCAGCTGCCATATTCATGTGGTTTCAGAGAGCAAGAAGATTCCTGTACGACCAAGGAATACCATGACCCACTAGGGAACATCAGAGTCACCCTAACACAAGTGAGAATCCACACTGCGAGAAACTGCAGGCCTGCAAGCTGGATCTGCCCCAGGTTGGCTGTGAGAACTGGGCTCCCCCTCCACTCCAACTGCAGGCCTGGGAAGGAAGGAAACTGCTCCTGAATTGGCAGGGTAGAAGGGGGCTGGGCTGAGTGTCAAGGAGTGGGAATTTCCTTCAAGGCAGAGATTCTGCAACCCCCACCTCAGAAATGGGGTGGGGAGCTGCCCTCTGAGCACTTTTCCTTCCAAGTCTTTTGCACCCATCTCTTAGCCCACCCCCTCTGGTAGAGACTCCCTGGAGGGAATGCACAGATGCCCTTAGGAGGCAGGGAGCTCCACCTTGTGGCTACTCAAACAGCCCCTGGTGGTGGCAAATGATTCCTTGGGGCAAACACTGAATTTAGAAACTCCCTCTCACATGGTCACCAACAAATTCCCTTCTTCCTTCCTCACTCCCTCTCAGCACTGTGCCTAGTGAAAAAAGTGTCCCCCTGGTGAAAGGTAGCCCATGTCCCACCCTGGACCACAGCTGTGGGTCGCTTCTAAAAGTTCCCTGGTCAGAGGCCCCTCAGACAATGTCCTCATCCACCCACTGTGATCCTCAATGTGTCTCCATCCCATGGTCCCACTGCCTGCTGCTCCCCTCCACCAGGCACTGATCACTTTCCCACTCTTCACCAGACTGTGGCCCCTCAAGGACACTCCCAGGCTCAGTCTAGCAAGCTATCCTGTTATAACCTGAATCTGCAGTCATAGGTGGGATTTTGCAGATGTGGCTGGATCTAGAGAGTGTGATATTGGGATTAAGTGTGTAATGCTGGGATTAATGTGTGATGATGGGATTACCAAATTAATGCACTGATTGGTTTGGCATAGGATTAAGGGTGCCCCCCCCCCGAGTGTGAGGACTATCGCCTAAGGGCATACAGCCCAGATATAATATAAGGGACAGAAAGGAGGCTGCCATCATCACTTGCTGCTTTGCTGCCTTCTGCCTGCTGTGAACTGTCTCTCCTCTGTGATGCCCCTCTGCCATGCCACCCTGCCTTAGAGCCAGCCAACTATGAACTGAAACCTCCACATACTGAGCCAAATAAACTTTTCCTCCTTTAAACTTAGGAGTCGGGTATTTTGTCTCAATGAGAAAAGTAACAAAGACACAACCCTTGTAGGTGCTCTGTAAGCATCTGATGCCACCTTGCCTTGGAACCAGCCAACTATGAACTGAAACTTCCACAAACTGTGAGCCAAATAAACCTTTCCTCCTTTAACCTTAGGTGTCAGATATTTTTTATCAACAGGAAAAGTAACTAAGACATAACCCTGATAGGTGCTCTGTAAACATCTGAGACCAACTTAATAAACAGCTAACTGGACTCATCAGTAGTTATAGTACAATGCAAAAATCTTAGGAATGTAACATTATGAATGCAGAATTGAGGAACTGAAAAATACAGATGAACGAGTCCTAACAGCAATCTTTTGAGAAATGCATTACTTTTGAGACTGAGAAAAACTTTATACATACAGGTATACAGTTTCCCCTTCAGCACACCATAAAATGTCTCTTCCAGCTCTTTGATACTAGAATTCCAGGATGCACAGAGCCCTCGTGGGCTTCTCAGCTCTTGAGGATCCAGAAAAACAAAGGTCTCAGAAGTAAAGGGCAGTGCTGAGCCGCAACAGAATATGAACTCTATTTTTCTCTTCCTTCCTTCCTTCCTTCCTTCCTTCCTTCCTCTCATTCTCCTCCTCCTTTTTCTCCTCCTCCTTTTTCTCCTCCTCCTCCTCTTCTCTTGCTTTCCTTTTTTAAAACCGCTACTTGAACATGGAATATATACACTTAATGTAAAAATCAGGATCAAAAACATAAGATACATTGTGAGATAAATGACCTCCCTCCCATCCCCCACTCCCACCACTTACTCATTCAAGCAATGGTGGGTCCTGCAACAGTTTCTTATGGCTGTGTCTGTTACCCAATGCTCAGCAAAGGTGAGTATTCATTTTATAACCTGTCTCCCTACATTAAATATGGCACACTATACACATTGTCCTATGCTTTAGTTTTTGCTGTTGGCTTTGTCACTCTCCTGAGACACCTTGGAGACTTTTCCATCCCAGTACCTGAAGAACTGGCTCACTAGTTTTGTTTATGACTGTTCATTTACATGCATGTAGCAAGGCTTATTCTATCACTCTTTGAGACACACGTGTCATTTCCATCTTCTGTATTTCAAATACCACTGCAGCAAATAGCTTGCATATATATACAACACTTGACAGTTATACAAGAATACTGCTTTCCTTTCCTGAGTCCTTGCTTGTCTGTGTTCTCTCTCTGATGAAGCCTCTCTGAGTTTCTCAGTCAGTTCAGATGATTCATTCCTTTTGCATCCTGCATTTCATTTTCTGACATTCTCAGGCACCCAGCAAAAGAGCTATAACATGCAGCCTGCCAGCCATGGTGGTGCACACTCCCAGCACTTGGGAGGCTGAACCAGGAGGATTGTCATTAGTTTGAGGCCACCTTGGGCTACACAAGCAAGTTCAAGCCCAGCCTGAAGTACATAGCAAAAGCCTGGAAAGAGAGAAAAAGAAAGAGAAAGAGAAAGAGAAAGAGAAAGAGAGAGAGAGAGAGAGAGAGAGAGAGAGAGAGAGAGAGAGAGAGAGAGAGACAGGCTGGCCGGGCATGGTGGCACACTCCTGTAATCCCAGCATTTGGGAGGCTGAGGCAGGAGAGTTGCTGGCAACTTTGAGACCAGCCTGGGCTACAAAGTGAGCTCAAGGCCAGGCTGAACTGCATAGCAAGACCCTGTCTCAAAAAAGACAGACAGACAGACAGAAAGAGAAAAATGCAACCCAGCCTTCCAATTCACCCTCTCCATCCTGCCACACAGTGCTGTGGTTCTGAGTTCTCCTGCATCCTCCCACACTAAGACCACTCTGTTTCCCAAAACCTTGGACACCTGACCCTTTACAGTGTGTGCTGCATGAGTGATGAGAGATGATGGATTCACAGCGTCTCCTGAGAGCTGTAGTACAACCGTACCCGTTTTAACCAACAGATGGCGATGCTTCCCACCTCTAGACGCTAAAACAACTGGCTCCAAGGGAAGCCCTGCTCATCAAAGATGAAGAAACATTTGAGCGTGGGGGTGTGATTCACAGGTGACTTTTTATCCTTATGATTTTCTGCACAACTCTCTACATGATCCTCCCAACAGCCCACGACCATGATCACGATGCTCTGTTTCCTCCCTTCTCTGCCTTGTTCCGTGGAACAGGGGTGACAATTTTCACGGTTTCCCTGCATATTGGAAGAGAATCACCTGCTGACAAACTTGGCTTCTTGAATCAGACATGTTCGAACCCTGATTCTACAGCTGACTTGCTTAGTGACCACTGACAACTGACTTCACCTAAGTCTCCATTGCCTTCTCTGCTTAATATGGACTTTAACAGTGCACATCTCATGGATTTGATGTGAGAATTAAAGAAGATGCTATCTGCAACACCAGCACAGCACGAGGCACAGGGAAAGTGCTCAGGAGCTATTCATTCCTATTTTTGTTATGTGGTCAAGCATGTGTGTGCAAGGCTGTCAGCACCTCACTCCTGAAGGGCCTTCTGAAATACTCTCTCTCTTGAGAGAGAGAGTATTTCAGAGTATTTTTTTAGCATAACAAGGTCATTCCTGCCCCCACGGTCTGCACTTGCTAGGGCCTTGCTGAAATACTCTCTCTTTAGCTCTCCTCAGGGCTGGCTTCTCATCCATCAAGTCTCAGCTGTAGCACTGACCCCTCTGAATGCTTCTCTGTGACTTTAGTTACAGTAGGTTTCTCTCCACAAAAGCACACTTTATGTAGCACTCATTACCACCTGCCGCCATCCAAAGTGTTTATTTATTTGTGTGAGTAGGGTCTGTTTTCTGCTGGAATGTGAACTCCAGGAGGGCAGCTCTACATGGTTCCCTCTGGTCTCCCAGCAGGGCACACAGCAACCACAAGACCTGTGAGACAGACACCCTGTCGATTATAAGTAACTGGGGTGGCTGGTAAATAAACATGAACAGGGTTTCATCCTATCCTGCTCCCTGGTGCCCATGCATGCTTAGTTCTTGCAGACACCAAGTTTGTTAGGGCAGGAACAAGGCCCCGCCCACCACCTCGCCCTCAGCTGACACCACCCACTGCCAGTGCTCAATGGGTAGAGCCAGGACTCAGGGTTGGGATGCAAAGTAACTCAGAACTAGAGGACAGGGCCTCGGCACTGCTACCCCACACACATTGTGGGGCACTGTCTGGAATGATGGAGGTGTGCTTTCCAGTGACTTCCCTTAAAGCCGGCCCAGACATTGCCCTGCTGGTGGCTGCACACAGGTGTGTCCCAACTTCACCAACTGCTTGACTCTGACTTTGCTTGAAGGAGTCTCTCTTCTTCCCTGAGAGATCCTGTGGCTGCAGAAGCACCCAGACCAGGCTATGCTATGGGAGGAAAATTTGTTCAGCTCTCTTGATAAAAGAGAAGAGACATCTCCAGTTTTGGTGGGTGCAGAGGTCCCCTTGGACTGCAAGCGTTGTCATCCAGAGGGCTCCATGGATTCATGCCTGACACCAAATCCACAGCATTGGGCCTCTGTGCTCTGTCCACCAAGTCAGAAAATGTTCCCATGACAACAGAGAGGCCTGCTTTGGACAAGGTCAGAAGCACACATTTTCACACATGTAGAACTAAACCATTCTTTGTGATTCATTCTCATCTTCAGCCAGGATTTTCCTAGAGCTGGGATACTGGGAACATATTAAATAGGTGGTGCACACTTTACCACTTAAAATATATTTAAATCAACATTCAACTATAAAATACATTGAGCACTACCTCTGCAGCAAATGCTGTTCTAGACATTGGGAAGATGGACTACTAAGCCAGACAAGGTACTGCTGCCACGTGGAACTTTCAGGTTAGTCAGAGACAGACAAGGGATAAGCAAACAAACATGGGAACCACTCACAGATGACTTGCTGATGGACGCAGTGGTGTAAAGAAGAGTTACTGTGGTGTCCACCAGGGAGGCTTCATTCCTGGCTGCCAGAGGTCTCTGCAATGAGAAGGAGCACTCAGATAAGACGGACAGCAAGTACAAAGCCCCTGACGAGTGATAAAGGCACAAATGGAGACAGTGCCTCGGGGACATAGAAGTCAAAATTCAGAAGAACTTAGTGATGAGGCCAAGGATGGCAGGGTCCTTGTAAAGCAGTTAAAACTGAAAGACGGGAGCATTTTATGTGAAGTGTAATGGGAAGCTTTTAAAAGGATTCAGGTAGGAAAATTAAATGATCTTATACCCTGGAAAAGTTGGCTCAATAACATGACAAAGAACAAATGAATTTAACAGAGAGTACTGAACCAATGAGCATAAGTAACCTAGGGTCTCTCAGTGCCAACATCATGCTAAGTTCAAGGACACAGGGACCATAAGCCCAGGACATCCACAAACTCCAGGACATGAACCCTAATGCAAAAGGAAGGAATGCAGACAATATCCCTTCCACCACTCAGAACATCAGCTTCAGTTTCTGGGCCCCTCATAACTTCTGCTCAATCTGTGCATAGGGAATCAGATTAAAGAGAAGTCTGATGTCACACCCTCAGGTGACTCCCTGCTGTGGCATATATCTAGACATGCCCCCCGCCCCGAGCCTAATGTGTTCATAGGTGGGGCTTTGGGAGGTGATTGGACGTTGGGTGTGTGATACTGGATTAGTTCACAGGTAGCTTTACAGCTGGATGTGATGCTAAAGGGTGAAGCCTGGTGGAAGACGTAGGTCACCGTGGGTGTGTATACATTCTTCCTCCTACCTTCATGGCTCACTGCTGCTTCCTACTTCTTGACACCATGTCATCAACTGTTTCTCCCCTGCTATTCCCCTCTGCCATGCCACCCTGCCTAAAGGCAAGCTGACTGTGGACTGAACCATCTACAAACTGTGAGTTAAAATAAACCCTTCCTTGGGCATTTTGTCTCAGCAACAAGAAAGTAACTAAGACACTCCCCAAAACCTAAAGGGAGGGTAGTGCCACACCCATGAGCCTGGAGCTCTCTAGCTGGTCTCTAAATCCATGGGGTACACCTTATATCCCTCTCCCTTCCATCACCATCATCTTTTCCTGAAATACAGAATATGAGGCCTAAGAGGGAAATGATTTTCTCAAGGTAGTAGACCCATACTTCTCACCAAGAAAACAAGAACAGCGACTAATTCAGACTCAACCACACCCATGTGTGCTGCTGGCCAAAGCCTGTGAGAGCTGTCCTACCCCACAGACCAGGGCTGTAGCTTTCATCTCCCTGCCCGCCCCCAGCACTTAGCTGGAGCTGGCATCCAGCAGCTGCTTCCAGAGAGTGAGAAAGGGCAGAACAAGGCTGATGAGTGGTTGCAATCATGGGCACAGAAGCCAGATGGTCCTGGGTTCCACCCTGGCTCTACTGTCTGCTGGCCCCATGATCCTAGACATGAACTTAACCTTCTTAAGCTTCAGCCTCCTCATATTTAGAAATCAAATAACAATGCACAATTTATCCAGGCATGGTGACCCATGGCTGAAATCTCAGAATTTTGGCAGGTTGAGCTAGGAGAATAGCAAGTTCCAGCCCATATTGAACAACTGAGTCCAAAATTTTTTAAAAGTTATGAAAAGGTGGGGAAGGGATACAGTTTGGTGCAAAGGACCTGGGTTCAATTCCAAATTCCATAAAAAAAAGTAAATAAATAAAATTTTTAAAATATATAATCTGTAAGCTCGTGTAGTTAAGAAAGCCAGGTACAATGAGGCTGTAGCTATCTCAAAAAAGATTATTCAAAAATAATATTTCTATCAGCATGAATGATGATAATGATGATGATGATGATGATAGAATCCAGAGGTAAAAAGGGACTGATACCAAGCATCTTGGCCCTGGGGACTCTCGAAACTCATACAAACAGACATCCAGGGAATATATGTCAAAGCAAGAGAGAAGACTAAAATGTTTTAGAAAGATTATCATTTTTCTAAACAAAATATTTCACAAACTCTCAAATTAGCAGAAAATCCTATCGTGCTGAGTTTCCAGTGCCCCTGCCAGCACCCTGCCCCAAACCTGGGAGAGCCACCTCTCTGCTCTCACCCCAAGACAGATTCTCGGTGGTAACAGGTGTTGCGGTGAGCAGCTTGTGGCTTGAGTTTTGAGAGCTGCTGTTGTCACCAGGGCAACCTCCTCCCTTCTCTCTCTTTCTCTCTCTCTCTCTCTGTCCCCAGAGAGGAGGCAGGGGGTGTCTAGGGGAGCAGAAAGAGCATCATGTGCCAGGCCTTGGCAGAACCTGTTGACAACTTACCTATGACCTTAGGAGGGATCCAAGGTGGCAGAGGTGTGACCAGGGTTTCCATCTGCCCTTGCCCAACCCCCACATGCAGCAGGGATAATTAGGGAGCACTCCTCCTCCAATTATGGCACTGCCATTTCCCACCCCACCCCCTCTATCTCCTAAAATTACGCCACCACAGAAGGTGTGAACAGACACCCACCCCGCAATCACTCTTCCAGACAGGGGCTGAGCACCCAGCAGAGATCCCGGGGCTGCAGTGCTGTGAGCTACTCTCACGCTGCAGGGGGTAGAGAAATCCTAGGGAGGAGCTACAAGGAGAGCTCAGCTCCTGTTTCCCTGTTCCCTAAAGGTGAGAAAGTGCTGTTTAACACATGCACACGTACATGTACATGCATGTGAACCTCCACGCAGGCTCGAACACACGGGACCATGCACCAACCCCTTCTCTCCACAGACATCCTTTGAGTATCAGCTGTGCTGCCAGGCACTGCGGGCACAGGAGGCAGGGAAAGGAGAGAAAGCCCTCTCTACAGGCAGATGCGGACATGTCCTCTTTGCTTTCCTGGTTCTCCCTACAGATACCTTCTTGGCTCCATTTGCTTTTGTTGCTATTACTCAGGGGTTCCAATGGGTCACTGGGGTTTCTCTATTGATCTGAAAGGGGAAAAAAAAAGCTATTAGATCATTTTATTCCACAGGATGTCTGGGTTACTTCTGTTGATAATGAGGAAAGTATTTCTGTCCCCAGACCTCAGTAGACCACTGTGCCCAGGCTGGAACTTCAAAAGGGTGACAACTCTTTTAGCAAAAAGAAACCACCATCCTTCCCCTTCCCCTTCCAACATCCACTTTCCTGGCTTTGCTTTGTGTCTTTCCCATTTTGCTCTGTGACTCTCTCTCTCTCTCTCCTGCCCCCACCTCCCAGAGCCCCAGGATGTCTGTCATCTGATCCTTGATTCTCTTTTACTATTTCAGCTTCAAAAATACACACTGAAATAACTGTCTTTCCATCCTGCCCTCAATTAGCATCAGCTGGGACACTCAGCAAAGTGAAATCAAGCATTGTTAAGTGAGCACTTCATCCAGAATAGCCCTTTCTGTGTCCTGAGTGGGAAGCAGCGGCCACTGCACCCAGCATATCCAGCTCATTTATCCTTTTCCCCAGCACACACAGCCACTTTTATGATTGGATACTGTGATCTGATCACCCACCTCTGAGCCCCCTAGGGTCAGGCAGTCTCAGTTCATCCAGGACTTTGCCCTATCTGCTGCCAGGCCCCAGCCAGAACACTGTCCTTTGGGGAAGTCGGCGTGGGTGGGGTCCCCCCTTCTGCCTCCCCCACCTCCACTTCAGATGCAAAGTGCACATATGGCTCATCTCCATCTTTGGGGGAGGTTCTGTCTAAAGTCCTCCCAAAGATGCAGATTGTATGACAAATCACGTTCTAGACTATCAGGGCGAGAAAGCGCTTGGGCATTTGCATCATTACCCCCAGACAACAGCTTCATTAGGCTGAAAGGGAGGTTTGCAGCCGTGCAAGCTCCACCACTGACCTGGGCCTCTCACTTCCCCATTGTCTGTGGGCTCTGAGGCTCTTGCTCCAAACCATATGGTCCCTTTGGGCACCTCACGCTGCCTTCCAGGGAAAGTATTTGCAGCAAGCCTGGGGCCTGCCACACCATCCCAAGTGCCACTCTTCCCCAGAGTGGGATAAAATTAAGACAGGAGGAAAAAACAAAAAACAACAAAAAAACAGAAATTAGAGGGGACTGAGCCCTAAAAAAGCAGTGTGGACCTGGGAGCGTATGAGGAAGGCACCTTGACCAGAGGGCAAAGGAAGGAAGTAGCTTTAGCATTTAACCCCGCAGAGCAAAGAGCCTTCCTCACCTCAATCTGAGGGCATCTTGGTTTGGAAAGCACTGGGAAGAGCAGGCTCGTGCTAAACTGCTAAAGCCACCTTCTCTTCACTCCAACCCCTTCCCAGAACTTGAAGTGCTTAAAGACCCTTTACACCAAAGAACAATTTCACAGGCTCAAGTCTGAGACCACCATTTCCCTTCTACAGTTCCCAAGCCCCTAAAACCTGAACACCCTGGGTAGGGTTTAAAATGTCCCAGGAGGGCCAGGAGAGCCACCCTAACTCCTATCCCTTCAAACCCCGCCTCTTGGAAACTGCACCAAACTTTTGCAAGAGTCCAAGCACAGAGAATGAATCTAGAAGCCCGCACCATCCCCAAGCAGCCACGTAATTTGACAGCCCTGGGGAGGGGCAGTTTTAGGAGGCCCCTGCACACTGGAAGCCCTGGCTGCCCGGTGGTCCTGAGACCTCCAGCACACCTGTGGGAAGAAATTTCTAACGATCGAGAAATGGGCCGATGTGAGCCTTGCCTGGTGTTGCTTTAAGAGTAAGAAAGAAAACAGTCTCTGGTGGTGTAGCTCTTCTACCCGCCAAAGGGGTGGATTAGGGCCGGGATTAACATTTTAAAATCAGCCAGACTTTCTGACTCAAAGATCTTTGCTCGCTAATCGTATTACTATCCCTGGGATTATTGCTTTATTCGTTGCAGAACAGATTCTAAAATCAAATTCATTAAAGTTCCCTCCTGTTTTCTCTTTGCTCCTTTGGCTGGGGGTGGGGGGTAGCTTCTTTAGGAGAAGACTTTTAAAGTCGAATTTCACTTCATACTTCTCTCCTTCTCCTCCCCTCCTTCCACGCCAGGCGGTGGTAAGAAGACGGGAGACAGGGTTCTTTTATTCCTGACCACGCCAGTTCCTAATTCCTGGTAATTTATCCCATATTAAAACTCCTTTAAGTAAGAATGGCCAAGCATCAGCACCTGCTATGCAAATGTGGCCAAATCCAGCCCCGGCCGCGGGGCGTGCGCGCCCGCCCGACCTCGCCTGGTCATTCAGCCTCCCCGGGCGCCGGCGGGGCCTGCACACGGCACCGGCCTCGCGGGCGCGGTCGCCAGATTGCGCGGGGCCGGGCCGGGGGTCGGGGGCGAGGGTCGGGGCGGGCCTGGGGTGGGCCCGCGGGAGGGGCAGGGGCAGGGCCCGGGTGGCGCTGGGGTCCCACAGGCCCGGGAAAACGCCCAGCGGCGCGCGCAGCAGCTCCCCAAGGGCGGCGTCCGCGGCCTTGTCTCCGGCCCATCTGCATTGTTTCCTTGGCGGGCCCCCTCTAACCCCAGCGCCCGTGTCCTCCGGGGAGGCCCAGCGCTTAATTCCTCGGCCCCGTCCTAACGCCGCAAGCGCAAGTTTTCTCACAAGAGCGACCGTCCCGCGCTTTCGTGGTCCCCACGGACTGACCTGCTTTTGCCCCGGGGAGCCCAGGATGTGGGAGGAAGGGGCACAGATTGTCGCCTCCCGCCCCAAACCCGTGCCGGGGGCCCCACGGGGCGGTGCGCTCCCCACCCGCTGCCAGCCCGGGCTCGCTGGGCCGCGGTCGTCCAGCCGGATAACAAGGATTAGCGTGTTGGGGACTTTTGAAGCCATCTCTGTCCTCACGTGGCTGGAGGCCGCGGCGCAGTCGCCTCTCGTGCGACCCTAATCCCCTCACGCGGCTCGAGCGGCGAGGCGGCCGCGGCTCTGGAGAGCGGGAGCGGCAGGCGCCGCCGTGCGGGCCGCGCACGGGTCGGGGCGCCCCAGTGGGAAGAGCCGCGGCGGGGGTCGTGGTCGCACGACTGGGGAGGGGGCACCCCTTCCTCCAGCCCCGGAGTCTCTTTCGTTCTTTTTATTCTTGGGTTTTTTTTTTTTTCTTGTTTCTTGTTTTTTTTTTCTTTTTCTTTTCCTCTTTCTTTCTTTTCTTTTTCTTTTCTTTTCTTTTTTCTTTTTTGGTACCTCTATAAAAGAAATTGAGATCGCCTGCACTCCAGGGACCCCAGTAAAAACTCGTCGGCGGCGAGGGTGGGGGTGCGGCTGGCGTCCCAAAGAGATGCAAAGTGATAAATGCATTGTTTAGCCGCCCGCTTGTTCGGTCCCTTGGGGGCATGGAAAATGAGGCGCTTTCCTCCCCGCTCAACTCAAGGGGAGTACCAATAATTCATGTATGTTATAATTCTTCATTGCCCTTAGGTAGTCTGGGAAAACTGAAAGAAAAGAAAATGCCAGAAAGTTATGGTAAAAACTTAAGATGCGGTCGAAGTCACTTTCTTTGCCCCTGCTGCGAGTGTTTGAATAAGAAGAATGCTCCTGGACTGTAACAAGCAAAAAGAATGAAGAAGACAAAAGATTTCCAGAAAAAGGTTTAGCTAAAAGACAAGGCAAGTGAAACTGAAAGGAGAAAAAAAGCATTTACAATGGAACAATAAGTGTACTAATCGCTTTGATATATTATACAAGCCCAAAGACCCAAAACATTGTGTAATTATTTATAAATGACTTCTCCACTCCTGTGTATAATGCAGAGGAAAGAATAAAACTGCAGGCTACTCTCTAAACTATTTCTAAATAGACCTGGTTCAAAAGAAGGCAGAAGTGTTTGAAATAAAATAATTAATGGTGGATTTTATGGTTGTCTCATTAAAACATTTTAATTACTACAAACAAAATGCATTTGTGTTCGAACTCAACGTGAATTTATGTAGCCAAGTGTTATGATCAAGAAAACTGAAAACACTTCAGTCGTTTCTGAGTTTACTTCTGAATTCTTTCCATAAACCAATAGTTGAATTCCATTAGGATAAATTTCACTGTGACTTCTTTTGTACACACAAAAGAAAACACTCTCACAGTGTTCCCATACTTGACCCACAAACATACAGGGGGTACAAAGTGTCTTTCATCTGCACAGAAGACGTCCCTAAGAATTCAAAAACATGAAGCAGACAAAAATAAAATTGTTTAGCAAAATTAACTCTGGCTTTAGCAATTTCCTGTGGCAGGTGCAGCCTGGATTTGGGGAGCTAAACCTCCTCCAAGCAGCAGCAGGGATGGGGGTGTTCTGTTGTTTTAGCTGAGTCCAGAAGATTTAACTTCAAGAATCGAGAGAAAAATTCTTCGCAGAGGGTTCTGGGTTGATTCATAACTTCTAGCAGCTGATGCCAACTTGAGTTTGGGGTCTCCCTGCTGAGGAGAGATGGGGTGACACCTTGGCAGGCTCCCTCCCTCTTCACTTCTGAGTCTGTACCCTCTGGGCCCTCCCTGCACAAGCATGCACACCCCCTTCGCCTCCCCCACTCTCCTTTGGGCACAAAAAGAGCATTGTTTCTCCCCAAAGACTGGCCCAAACTGCAAACACGCTTCAAACTTTGGGCCAGTCCAAGTGCATATTGTCTCCCCACACCAGTACAGGCCTGAACATCCAATTAAATGAAAAAAAAAAAAAACTTCTTGCAGAAAGAAATTTATCTGGCTGCAGAACTGCTCAGTGTCATTTAGAAAGCATCTCCTGCACTTAGCAGAATGAAGTACATTTGCACCAGGGTTTCTACTGGGGCCCAACATTCATCTCACATGTAGGCAGATTGTACACAACCAAACACACCAGTGCACAACGCCAGGGAATATTCAAGCAGACGTCTCCGAGGTGGGAAATGCATACAGACGGCACTGTATTTAGCAGGGCAGGGGCCGAGGGGGCCTCCACGGATTTCTGGAAACCATGGATAATTTGCCATTTTCCTTGCTCTGTCACTGAAAGACCCCTCTGTTTCCCCCCTCCTGCCTCATTTCCCCCCTCATCCTCACCCCCCCTTCCACAACTGTCATGGGTCATCAGTAAAGAAAATAGGGAATTGTTTCCCCCTTTCCAACCCCACCCTGCTGCTCTGATGTGGAAACGCAACTGCGTATCTGTGATGTACTTAATGCACTGAAAGGAGCGAGCCTCTGTGTCCAACATCATCCTTCATCCCTTCCTCTTCAGTAACTGCACCTTTTCTTCCTTTCTTTCTAAAAAGATTACAACTTTTTCTTTCTAAAGTGCCACCCACAAAACCAACGCCACTCCTCCCCCCAGGTAGCTCCGGAAAAAAAAACAATAAGGGTCAAAGTTGAGCAGTCTTGTTAGAATGGGGTTCTCTGCACTACTTCACTTTGTACAAAATTCCCCATGAAGGATGCACCTGCAGAGATGGCCGTTGCCTGACAGCCTCAAAACTCGGGGCGCCTTACAAACTCAGTGTCTCCAGTGCTTGAGAGGCTGAGAAAAAAATGCCAGCGCCACTTACCTAACATTGATTGCAACTAGGGGGTCACAGGTACTTCACTGTTTGCTTCTGTTTTTGTTGTTGCCTAATGATATCACAAAGCTCAGGTCTACCTACAGATGCCATGGCGCTCTTGAAATGAATATTCTGTTTAACCAATGAGAGGGGATGGAGAATGATAAAAGTCAGCTAAAACAATTTAGGGGATGTCAAGATGTGATGGCGTCCTCCTCTCCCAGATACATTCAGATCGCCACCCCACACTTGTTGCTTCAGAACAGGAACCTCTCAGTGTAGCTCACCACGTGGCAGCACTGAGTATCTGTTCAACCTCCAGCTTCCTCAGCAAGAGGACATACTCTTCTAGAAGGATACATGTCCTCCTTTCACTTGAGTAGAAAGCCTGAGTCTCCTACCTACTGTATTCCCTGGTTCTCATCTCCCACTCTCAGAGCCAGCTCCATCTTCAACATATCTTTTACAGGACCCTCAAGACCCTTAGGTTAAGTACCTCATGGCATCTTAGGAAAAGCAGAGTACAGGGAATATCCAGGGAGCAGCTGCTTGCTCCATGCACTGCCCATGAGCCAGGAGTAGGCAGGGCAAGTTAAATGGTCACGAACGGACAGGTCATGAAGGATCAAGCAAAGGAGGGGACCGTGACAAAGGAAAGCACAGATCCGCTACTAGCTCATAAGGGGCCTTTCTGGGCAAATGAAGCCCACTTCAAAGAACAGGAGAGGATTTTAGCTTCTACTTGTTCCTTTCATCAGATGCTCCTGTACAGTGAACCACTGGGGGGAAAATGACAGCAATGCTCATAGCAGCAAGAGGATACAGAAAGAAAGAAGAAAGTCCACCATAGCCACTCAAAACCTATCTAAACCATCCTTACCCTCTTCCTCTGGGTGCCCAGAGAAGGCCCATCTCATCCTTCTTAAGGCCTTCTCAACTACAGTCCCACCCGACGACACCCCACAGGACATCTGGCACAGGGCGGCAGGCAGTGGGAACTTGGTGTGTATTTGCTGGTTGACTGTGATGGAGGAAAATGTTGTGGGACCAAAAGGACACCTGGTGTGGCTCAGGACCACCAGAAATCCCTGGGGCAACATGGAAAAAATACTTCCCTAGCTTCCACCTCAATCTCCTACGTATGGTTGCTAGAACCATCTCCATGGGTTCTGCTGGCAATGAACCCCAGCTTTTAAGAATCAAAACCCAAGGCCACCATCAGCCAGTCACCCCCAACTTTCTGCCACCCAGTGTCAGCACAAGGCCTGGGGCAGAGCAAGCCCTCAACCTGGGCTGTGGTTTGCCATAGAATGAAACAGCATAACTCTATGTTTTGGCAATGTGAACTTGGTATTTTATTTGCCAAAATACAGACATAGACATTTAACCTGCCATCTCAAGCAGGAAAGTTCTACTAGGGAAAGGCCTGATAGGGAGTTCTGCTGCAATCAGTGGGAAGGTTAAGAACAAGGCAGGGGAAGAATTGAAACCACAGCTAAGGTCAGGCCCTGGAAATTCTGGCTAGGATGTTCTTTCGTGTCTCGAAACTTCTTCCACCACTGGTCACTAGCTCTTCCAGGTTGTTACATAACACAAATTAACTTTGAACTATCACCAGCTGAGAATGTCTGTTCCAAGCAGGACCTGTGATACAGCACACTTAAAACCATTGATCACATCCTAACTACCATGCAGATTCCTCAACAGGAAGGTTCAGAGGTAGGCAGCCAAAACCCTAATAAATGTCTGTTTCAACAATGCTGGTCAAACCAATTCTCTCCTCCATGAATTTGAAAACAGGGGTTATAAAGGGTTGAGCAGTGGTTCCACAAAAGGATATTTCTGCCCAGAACCTAACAATGTGACTGTATTTGAAACAAGGACCTTGACAGGTGTAATCAAAGTAAGGATCTGAAATCACCCTGGTTGGTGTGGGGGCTGAACCTAATAAATCTTCTTAAGAGATAGTGGAAGACACACAGGCACAGAGAGGAAGGTCATGTGAAACAGGGGCAGGATTGGAAAGATGCAGTAATAAACCAAGGAGGCAGGGACTGCTGGGGGCCACCTGAAGCTAGGAAAGAGACATGGGACACATTTTCCAGCAGACTCTCCAAAATGGGATAACCTTTGACACCTTGATTTTGGACTTCTGACCCTCTGAATTGTGAGAGAATAAACACCGATTGTTTTAAGCCACACCCTTGGTTTGTTATGGCAGCCTCAAGAAACAAACAGAGGGCCTAAAGGTGGCATAAGGTCAGGCTGGTGGGAGCATACTGGGGCCATGTAGAATCCCACTCAGAAAAAGGCCCAGCCAGAGTAAGGACCTCTGGGCTCCTGTTAGCTCACACAAGTCCCAGAATCCCTGGGACTGTTCAACAATGAGCCTTTTTTGCATAACCTGGGTGAAACCACTTTCTATGACTTCTAACAAATCTCAAGTCTTATATGTAGCCCTTTCCTAGCATTCTGCCGGGTCAGGCACAGATGTGGGGTGCAGCAAGAGGTAGCAGAGGACTCCACAGTGTCTCCTGAGCCAGAAAGTCAGTGCCAGTCAGTCAGCAGAAGGGGGCACAGCCTCCAAGCAGAGCGCCCTCTGAGGGCAGCAGGCCAGGCACCAGGCTTGAGGCAATCACCCGGGTATCATGAGGAGGGCGCCTGAACTTTTCAGAATACCCCACCCTAGAATTCAGGGATGCACCTTAGTGACCATTTTCTCCCAACTGCAAAGTTTGGGGAAGGTAGGGGTGCTGAGGCATCGATGGTTGTCTACTGACCAGAGAGAGAAAAGTGCTCCAGACCCATGGATTGAGTCATCTGCTGGAATGGTCGAGTTGATAACCCCCAAAGGTGGGGGGAGGTTCCAGGGTGTGCTTCCGGTTCTCTGTTCTCTGCCCTCCGGGAGGAGAGGAAGGACAGGTCCCCTGGCCGGCTCGCGCTGTGAGGAAGGAAGAGGCTGTCAGCGTCCCTCCAGGGACCTGCAGCTCGGGTTCCAGAATCCCTAAGGAGAGGTAATTTCTACACTCTGGTTACTCTATGAGTCTCTGGGCGGCGGTGAGAGTTAGGGAAAGAGGGGCTAGGTGAGGCGAAGACTCAGCCTACCCTGGGACACAACCAGACCTCACTTTCCGCGTTCCTCTTCCCCTTTCGCCCCCTCATCAGTGGTGGCGAACCTATGGCACGCGTGTTATCACTGAAAGTTCTAAAATGTTCGCCATCACTGCCATAGGTGAAGGTCAACAGACTCTTTGCTTATTTCTTCCCCAACTAGGACGGAAAACAGGCGCATCTAACCCTTGTGCCCTGTGATCTGGTCACTCTCCTGTTTAAGTGGACAGGATTTTTCCACTAGTTGCGCCACCGCTCTGCGTTACAATCGTTTATCCAGCACTCTGTTACAAACGCGTTCTGCTAAGTGACCCACGGCCATCTTCTCTTATCTTTCACAAGCTGACTGGAGTCCCATCTTACAGACAGGAAAGTGAAACTCTAGATGGCGAAATCCCTCTCCCCAAACCATGCGGCCACTCAGCAGCTGGAACCGGGATGCGAACCCAGCCTTGCAGCCGGCTCCAGGTTTCCGCAGCTCGCCGCGCAGCTCGTGCTTTCCTGCCCGCCCCAGCATCCCATCCCACCCCAGCAAGGGGCGCCCGGTCCGCCCCCGGAGGAGCGTGCCTCTGCGGCTAATCGCCCTGCGCCCCCGCCCTCGTCCTGGTTTCGCAGCCCGGAGACGCCCAGGTCTGCTCAGCCAGAGCCGACTCCGCGGCCAGGCCCTGAGCCCATTGGCCGGCGGTAATTACGGGCACGCTCCGGGAGGGGGAGGGGCGGGGGCGGCCTCCCGCGAGCATAAATTATGCAAATACCCGGGCGCCGCACGGGGCTGACCTGCCGCCGCTCTCCATTCACCCGGGCTGCCTCAGGGTGGAGGTGGCAAGGGAGGGGGGCGCCCATTGTTGCGCCGGGTACTTAAGGGGTCCTGAGGCCAGTCGTGTGCCACACTCGGTGCTCACACGAGCTGATCTGATCGCCCGCGACATCGCTCGGGAGACCAGCCCGGCGCGTGGCCCCTGCAGGCGAGGCGAGGAGGCAAAGCCAAGTTCCCCTTGCGCTCCTGCGCCTATCCAGGCCCTCGAGCCCGCAGCGGGCACAAAGTAACCCAGGGCCGTTCAGAGCGTAAGTGCCCCACCAGACCCAGCGGCCCTGTCCTCAGCCGGGCACCTGCCATCTAGTCTTCGTCCTGTCCATCCGTCGATCCTGCACACCACAGCGATGCCAGCCCCGCTGGAGACCTGCCTCTCCGACCTCGACTGCGCCAGCAGCAGCGACCTGTCCGGCTTCCTCACCGACGAGGAGGACTGTGCCAGATTCCCGTCTCCAGCCTCCGCCTCGGGGCCGCCCGCGCCGGCCCGCAGGGGTTCTCGGGGGATGCCCGCGGTGTCCGACGTTCCGGGAACTCAGGACGAGGAGCAGGAGCGACGGCGGCGCCGGGGCCGCGCCCGGGTGCGCTCGGAGGCACTGCTGCACTCGCTGCGCAGGAGCCGGCGCGTCAAGGCCAATGACCGTGAGCGCAACCGCATGCACAACCTGAACGCGGCGCTGGACGCGCTGCGTAGCGTGCTGCCCTCCTTCCCCGACGACACCAAGCTCACCAAGATCGAGACGCTGCGCTTCGCCTACAACTACATCTGGGCGCTGGCCGAGACACTGCGGCTAGCCGACCAAGGGCTGCCCGGGGGCGGTGCCCGGGAGCGTCTCCTGTCTCCGCAGTGCGCCCCCTGCCTGCCCAGGCCCCCGAGCCCGGCCAGCGACGCTGAGTCCTGGGGCTCCGGTGCTGCCGCCTCCCCCTGCGCCGCCGCCGCCTCACCACTCTCTGACCCCAGCAGTCCTGCTGCCTCGGAAGACTTCCCCTATGGCCCTGGCGACCCCCTTTTCTCCTTCCCTGGCCTGCCCAAAGACTTGCTCCACACGACACCGTGTTTCATCCCTTACCACTAGGTCCTCTGCAGACACGGTTACCTTCCTCTTCCCCCAGTCAATGGCAATAGATGGGAACCCGGCTGAGGCCTCAGGACCCCCTCTCCAGGCAGAGGGAGGGAGCGGGAACTTTCAAATGGTTGGGGGACACCTGAGACGCTTGTTAGGTCGCTGTACCCTTGCTGAGGCTGCCCCTTGGTCTATTTCTCCAGCCTTCAGCCCCGGACCCCTCCTGCCCGCCCTCAGCCTGGCCTTTTCTTTTGCACTTTCTGAACTCCACAAAAACCTCCTTTGTGGCTGGCTCAGAACTGACCCCAGCCACCACTTCAGTGTGATTTGGAAAAGGGACAGACGAGCCCCTGAAGACGAGGTGAAAAGTCAATTTTACAATTTGTAGAACTCTAATGAAGAAAAACGAGCATGAAAATTCGGTTTGAGCCGGCTGACAATACAATGAAAAGGCTTAAAAAGGAGACACAAGGAATGGGCTTCATGCATTATGGATCCTGACCCCCACCACTGCGGTCTCGCTCGAGGAAGAACCCAAGCGCTTGATTGCGTAGCTATTCAGGCACTGGGCTGGAGGGTACTTTAATTTATTCAAGATACTTCATTCATATGAAAATGTATTTTTGTATATAAAGAGTTTATTATGAGCTATCGAAGTTTACAATTTTTGTACTGCAGATGCTTCATGTAAATAAAAACTACAAAAAGTCACCAAATTTCTTACCTAATCTCAGTGTCTCTGGGGCTTTTTCTTCCCTTGCTCTGGTGTCTCCACTACTAACGTGAAACACTATCCCCATCCACCTCCAAACCCTCCCATCCTGTTTCAGAAACAATTATAAAATAAAACGCACCTGATTTCTACCAAGAACCAGATAAAAACAGGCCAGGGTGTTTGGGATCCATCATTTCCTTTCACGTTGTAATCACAAGAGAGATCTTTCAGGCGCCCCATAAGCCAATTAAGACTTTTTAGTGGAGAATTAGCCCCGGATATGCTGCTACCTGTAGAGGTAGGGGTGGCGAGAGAGTCTTTCTTTTGAGGAACTCCACATCAGCTGGCTCTGTGTTTCAAAGAGAGAGGATTAAAAAGATCAATATAGTGTGACCACTGGTTAGGAAGTCCCAGTGACAGGTGGGCTTAGGCTGGGCAAGCAGAAGGGTCCACTCTTGTAACAGCCTATTTAGAAGGGAAAATTGATTTGTAGGCATTGCCTTTAAATTGTTGTCTATTGAGGCTGGGGTTACCCTAGCTGTGAGGCGTGGGGTGAATTATGCTGGTATGGTGTCAGTGAGTGAGTGGGTGTGCAGCTGCCTAAAATGATGAGGTGGGGTGCCTGCACCCCTTTCACCACACCATACATTTACACCCACTGCAGTCTGAAGTGTGGTGGAGGGGTCCATGTGGAGAGAGGGCCGGTGCTGGGCCTGCTCAGCCAGTCCTCAGGGCAACAGTCAAAGTTTTCATTTGCTGCCAGAGAAATCTCAGCTGACTTTTCTGGCTATAGTGCATCTGTCTGTTGTCTGACAGTTAGCTAACAGCATCAGCCAGTACCAACTTTGTTTTAAAATTCAGAATGGGGATGATACAAAAGGGTTGTCCTTGTCTATTTCTCCAGACCCCACATTAAATTACTTTACATTAAGACCAACTTTTTCCCAGTTGGGCTACCTACCCCTTCCTATATTTATTTAACAGTGAGGGATGGAGGTGAGACTAGGCTCAGAAAGAAATGATGTCTAAGGTGTTAGAGAAAATAAGATGAATGGAAACAGAGCAAGGCCGCCGACAGTTCATCCCCCTTAATAGAAATGTCTTTTCTCCACGCACATTCTCTTGCTGACTTAGATCCACAGATTCCTATGCTGGTCCTTGGCAAGCATCACAGAACCCAGCTATGAGCAAGGTGTCTTCGGTCAGATAAAAAAAGCTACATTGTAGAAAGTTCTGGACAACTGAATACCTTTAATTGCGCTCAGCGCAGAGACAGAGTTCTCGCAAGAGAGGCTTCTAAAGTTAAGAAGACCAAGAACAGAATAGCTCCTGCTAAATGCTCCAAGGGAAAAAAGTTGTATCTCTTGAACGGCCCACCCTGGGACATGATCTACCATCTATGTCAGAATTACATTACTCTATGAGCATTGCACTTCCTAGAGCAAAAAGACACAAATGGTGTGCATCAGATGTTCTGCTCTTCATGGATAGGATGCTTAACAGTGTGACTCCTTTCAACCTGAGGGACCCAGGCTGGGTTTCCAAGAAGGACAGGTCCCCTAAGAAACTCTTTTTTTTTTTTTTTTTTTTTTTTTTTGTGGCACCGGGGATTGAACTCACAACCTCAAGCCTGTCAGATAGGCACTTAAGTCATTGAGCCAAACTCCCAGCTCCCCTAAGAAACTCTTAAACCATGGTGCAGATGCTGTCTGAGACAGCACAAGAGAACAGCAGATTGTGTTTTTTTGTTGTTGCCCAGAAGCCTTGGGAAAAGCCCCAGTTGAGGACTGGAGTAGGAGTTTTATCTCATACAGCTGGACACAACCAGCTCTGAATGCAGGGAGAACATCACCACCACAAGACTGAAGAATGGCATACCCTATTGCCAATTTGGTTGCTATAATACTCCCAACTCCAAGGTGCTGGGCCCAGAACACCTTTCCATAAGGAAAAGTCTTTCTTAGGGGGTGGAGGTGTCTCCACCCTACCAGTTAATGCTGTTCTTCCAAGGAAGCAAGCATCTATGCACAGCCCTGGGAGCTCTCAAACGGGAGGAAAGAAGGAAGGTGATTTAAAATGCTTATCCCCAGCTCAGGGGCTTCTTTCCTCCTGCAGTAAAGTCTTATTCATCCCCTGGCATCTGTGAAGGCAGGCTGGAGGGTTACTAATCAGTTATAGAGCAAAGAACTCCCTGCTGACAGCCACATTTCACTGTCAACATCATCTTTCACTGAAGAATCAACATGTACTTAAGTACAGTAGTCTTATTTATTCTCTCCCTTGTTTTGTCCTCTTTGTTTTTGTCCTTGTATTATATATATATATATGTATATGTATATATATCACTGCTGCTGAGCCCCATGGGAAGCCAGGAAAAGGATGATTTCAATGAAATAATAAAATGAAAATTTCACTCACTCTCTCATCTCCCTAATGATTCTTCTTATAAAAGCCTTTGTCCCTATGGTGGTGCTATTGGGAAGTACTGTGAACCTTCAGCAGGTGGCACTTTATGGGAGGTCCTTAGATTTTCTTGTGATGTGCCACCTCATCAGAGCCCCGGACCAATGGGGCACCAGTCTTGGACTTGGCCCTTCAGAATCAAAGAACTCTTTACTTCATAAACATCTGGTGTCAGATATTTTGGTGTGGTAACATGAAGGTGACTTATACAGCAAGGAAGAAAGCCAGCCAATATTTAGGGGAAAGCATGGGCCGGGGGAGTGCAGAGCACGGGAAGAGTCCTGGCCATTCATAGTGTAGTAAAGAATAGCAAGGATGCTGACATGACTGGAGCAAAGCACAAGACAGGCAAGGTGAAAGAGATAGAAAGGACAGGGTTCATCCTGCTGGGCCTTGTAAACTAGTACGTGGACTTTGGGATTTTTCTCAAGCTGATTTAGAATTGAAAGAAAGGTAGTGATGTGAATTGACTTACTTTTTAAAAGGCCACATTGTTGTTATATTGATAATAGATGTTAGGGGTTAAGGTAGAATCAGAGACCCAACAGTACAATTAGTCCTGCAGATGTAGAGATAGAGGTAGAGGTAGAGGTAAAAGTACAGGTAGAGATAAAAAAAATAGAGATGGCAATAATGATAGAAGTAGTGAAGCTAGTCAGAACCAGGATACATTTTGAAGGCAGAGACACCAAACATTTATTGTTGGGCATGAATTGAGAGAAACAGAAGATGACTTTAAAGATTTGAATCAGAAACACAGAACCCAGCCCCCAAAACCTTTACCAAATATTAAAGAGAAAGGTTAATTTGACGTTAAACTGCTCATTTTAGCGCCAAAAACACAGATAGAAACAAATTGCGGTATCATAGATAAAGGCAGATTAGTTCCCAAGAAAATCATAATTTTGTCTGGGCTGGGGCCATAGAAAATTCATAATGAAGGTGGAAAAAGAACTTATGATGTTGTTAGTGATGTCCTCAATAACAGCATCATCATCGTTATCATCATCATCACCATTATCACTCTAGCTAACATTTTTACAGCACTTACTTTGTTCTAAGCATTGTTTTAAATACACTGCATGTATTAATTCATTTCATTCTCACAGCTCATTAGGTCAATAATATTATCTGTACTTTGCAGATGAGAGAAATGAGGCAACTTGCCTAAGGCCATGCAGCTATTAAACTGGGAAACTGAGATTTGAACCCAGGTAATCTGACTCCAGCATTCCTGCTACTTCCTTGGCTAGATCTTCAGGGCTAACAATGAAGTGTGAGCTGGATTAGGTGGCACGTGCTTGTAATCCCAGCTACACATTTTATAAGCTGTCACTTCCTAAAATGGCTCAGGACAAATACTCAACTCAGAGACTGTACTTACCTGCTGCTTACTGGACTGATGACCAGGTGCCAGGCAGTGCTGGACAAGATGCCCAAACTGGACATTGTGATTTCAGACGGCTGAGAGCTTATACTATCTTCACTGGCAGCCATCAGATGCCAATACTGGACCACCTTCTGTGCCCACTGTCTAGTTCCAATGATACCCACTGTGTGGTTGACAGTATGTCTTCTTCCAGCCTTGAGAATGAGGGTTAATGTGTACCCAAATTATGCTAAGGTGGCCTCAAGTCATTGAGATGCGAGCAACAGCTGTAAATTGCTGCTTTATTAACTCCAGTTTGATCTTCACTATGTCTAAAAAACTGCACTTTGTTCTCAATAATATGTTCCTTGGTTCTATTAGGAGAAACTCACCCCGACATAACCTAAACACCTGCTGTGCACCCAGCACATAAGCTTGATAGATTTTACTATTGTTCACAATTGTTGGTTCCCTCCCCACCTTTACCATGGTCTCCTGTGTGGACCAACAGTCCTTCTAGTCCCACTGAGACAGAAACCACTGTGATGGGACAAAAGACTGGGATGACAAAATAAACCCCTGGGTGCAGTAAACTATTACCCTTTACAGCATGGCTTATTTTTTTTTTCTCTCTATCTTTGTGTTCTTTTCAACAGATCCATCAGGAGACCCTAATAAAACCCCAGAAGCAGAACATTTGCATGAAATGAGAAATCGTTACCAAAGAAAAATCTAAATAAGCCCTCTAGCTTCCTTTGCTCTTAGCACACTTAAAAATCACTATTTTGGAAGGAGGTCACACATCTAGGTTATACATTATTGGTTTCCCACTAGCTTTGCTGCAGCTAACATCTCCTACATGTGGATTATGATAATAGTTGCCTAGGTTACTCAAAGGCCACTTTTATTAAGGCACTGACTCTTCACTTGAGCCTGCAGATGTCTGATGGGTGACTAAAAAGGGATAAAGAGCTCAGCATCTTTGTCTTCATATTGTATCTGTTCCCTTTGCTCTCTTGACCCTTGGGTCGAATTCTACTCAGCTCTGCACATAGACATATTGATCATTTAAAAAATATGTTTTCCAAGACTGTAATATAGAGTTAACTTGGCCTTTTGCCCTTTAGGGTTGGTGTGTATTTTCTTTTCTTTTGCTCTCCCCTTCTTTACCCTCACCCTTATCTTCTTTACCAGCCACAATTACCCAGCCACCTAAGGCCCTCCAGCCTTCTCACAGGACTCAGACCCACAGAATAATGATGCTACTACACAACAATTTCACACCTTCTAGAATAAGTTAACTAGAACTACCCAGTGGCCAAAAAAATACATCTTTTGCAATCATGCTCCCAGACAGTGGAAATTACAGAACTTTAGGCCACTCTAGCAAATCAATAAAAACCTCTTTGTTCTGAGAGCAGCTTCTCATTGGCCAGTGCTGACTCCTTTTAGCTGAAGCCCCACTTCAGCCGACCCACTACTGCAAGTAAAGTCTTGCCTGTGCAAGAGTGAGTGTGCTTGCACAATTTGGCCCAGTCTTGTTTCAACTATTTCCTGGTCAAAAGAGCCCATTGTCCAGCATCAGAATTGCTTTTGGTTTTGCCACAGTTTGGACATGGCATGAGTGTGTCTCCCAAAGGTTCATATGGTGAAATTTAATCCCCACTGTGAAGTATTCAGAAGGTGGAAACTTAATCCAACTATGGTGTTTAGAGTTAGGCCTTTGGGAGGTAATTAGGATTAGATAAAGTCACCAGGGCAGAAGCCCCATGATTAAATCTGGTTGGCTTTGTAAGAGGGAGACAGACTGAAACATACATGCATACACTCCTGTCTCTTGCCACCTATGTTCTGAGATACCTTGGAACTTGGTCAGCAAGAGGCCATCACTACATGCAGGCCTTCAACCTTGGACAGAAATCATGAGTCAAAATAAACTTCTTTTCTTTTTTAAATCAACAGGCTCAGGATTTTTGTTTGTTTGTTTTGTTTTTCTAGTAGTGGGGATTAAACCCAAGGCTTCAAATTAAGCAACATCTCCAGCACTTTGTAAACTTCTTTTTTTTTTTTTTTTTTTTTTTGAGACAGAGTCTTGGTAAGTCTCTAAATTGCCCAGGATAGACTCAAACTTTTGATACTCATGCCTCAGCTTCCCAGAGTGCCACAGCACCAGATGTATTTCTTTATAATATTAAGAAAATGGACTAATATAGGCTTGGTCATGAAACTGGTTTTGGCCAATGGAATGTTAGTACACATGAACTTTACCATATCCAATCAGAAGCTTTCATTTCCTTTTACAGTTTGTCCCTCTCTCCACCTCTGTTTTCTCTAGAATCTGTTTTCTGCATGAGGACAACATGACCAAGAAAATGGCCACCTCCTTAGGCTAGGTCCAAAAATGAGGATTACCTGCTCACATCTCCTCCTAGGGTTGCTTCTCAGAGGACCTAAAACACAAGCTAAGTCATGAATTTTGAATTTATTCCAACCTTCTCCTTAAAGAAATCTGATAAACACACTTGGTACCAAAAATCTCTGTCCAGTTATTTCTAAAAATAAATTAGATGCCTTGACTTGTATGCCCATACCACCTAGACTTGGACCACAAGATCCCTTTCATCATCCCCCAAACCCAGAGAGGCCTTCTATGAGTCTGTCTTTCTCCTCACTCGTCTTCTCTCAGGCTATGCCAAACCTCACTCACCCTTCAGCCTCAGCTTTAAGGTCATCTCCTCTATGAAACCTCAGACTCCCAGTCAATCCTAATTACTACATCCTGCACTGGGTGCCTATCACACTGAGACCAACCTCCACACTGTGAACGCATCACTTTCTGAGGAATCTCAGGCTTCTTAAGTCTAAAACGAGTATCCCTAGAGCCTAGAAACTGTCTTTCATCTGGGGTTTTAGAGCAGTTCACACCTGGAAAGAATCATTGAAGTGGCTCTCAGCTGTTCTTGGGAGGGTTTGAAGGTAGGTGGTCCAGACCACAGAAGACTAAATTTTAAGTTGCCTTTGTTCAATCCTTCACCATGTCCTACCTATTTTTCTTGTAGGGAGAAGGCCATAAGCCCACAGGCGGACAGCACTGGGTGTACGTGTGGCTGCAGGGGTTGGGGGCTGAGAGCATGTTTGGGACCAGGAGAACTTATCGCCTTACTTTTGTTCCAGCACAGACTGAGCCAGAGGTGCACAAAGCTAGGTACATCAGAATCACCCAGGAAGATTTTCTTTAAAGAATTGTTGGTGCCTGAGCCTCATCTTCAAAAATTTCCCCTCAAAATATCTAGTGAAGCTCAGACATTTACATTCTTCAGAGGAACCTCTCTACATTGTTGGTGGGAATGTAAACCAGTACAACCAATATGCAAATCAATGTGGAGTACTCAAAAACTAAAAAGTAAAAGTTCTATTTGACCCAGCTATTCCTCTTCTAAGTACTTTTTTTTTTTTTTTTGCGGCACCAGGGATTGAACTCACAAGTTTGCACCTGGCAGACAGGTGCTTAAGCCATTGAGCAAAACTCCAGGCCCTAGTTTTTTGGGGCAGGGTTGCACTATGTTGCTCAGGTCAGCCTTGTGCTCATGTTGTAGCCCAAGCCTGCCTCGAACTCACAACACTCCTCCTACCTCAGCCTCTTGAGTGCTGGGATTAAAGGCATGCAACACCACACCTGGCATATTTTTTGGTCTTTTTGAGACAGGGTCTCACTATACAGTTCAGGCTGGCCTTAAATTCACTTTGTAACCCAGACTGGTTTTGAACTCACCACGATCCTCCTGCTTCAGCCTCCCAAGTGCTGGGATTACAGGTGTGCACCACCACACCTGGCCTAGGTATCTTTCTGAAAGAGTTAAAGTCATCATATCCCACATTTATAACAGCACAATTTATAATAACTAAATCTTGGAAATGACCCATATGCCCATCAACAGACAAATACATAAAGAAAATGTGGTATTTACACACAGTGGAATACTATTCTGCATAAAGGAGGATAAACTTGAGGCATTCATAGGTAAATGGATGCATCTTGAGACCATTATATTAAGTGAAATAAGTGAGACACACAAGCTTAAATAACACATGGTTTCTCTTATATGAGAAACTCAAAAAACATGTATAAATAAAAAGCAAAATAAAAGGTAGATAAACAAGAAGTAGGGAGATCTTTTTCAAATGGAGGGGGGAACAAGGGATGGAAGGCAGTGGGAGAGGGAAAGGAAAAGGGATATAAACAAGGATTAAAATAAAAATAGAGCTTTTGCAAATCAGAAGCGGATCAAGAATTGGAAAAAGCAGGGAAGGATAGGAGGGGTAAGGGATGGAAAAGAAAATTAAGATGTGCTATGTACTTATACCATCCCCCCTTGAAAAATGTCATCATTATGTATGGCAAACATGTACTAACAGGTTAATACAAACAGCTGCAGCTGGGAACCTGTGGGCTTGCCTGGCATTGTGATTCCCACAAAGCCCAATTGGTTCCCCACATGGCCTCAGGAAAGTTGGAGCCCTGGTGTGCATTGACTTGAACACCTCCCCCCAGCATATCTCTGTCAAATATTCACAAGATACACATAAGGAGACATCCTGGGCCTCTTTCCTTTTAGACTTCTTACCCTCTTAACAAGGCTAATGTCACCAGTAAGCCTTACTGTTTTAAAGTGATTTCCAATTGCTCTAAGCCCAGAATTATTTGACTTCCCACTAGTTTGAAACTTGTTATTCACTACATTTCATTCTTCCCATCTTCCGGGGTGTACGATGAGAGTACATTCCCAGAATTCTTTGCAGGAAAACATAACCGTATCACCATACTGTTTTTATTGGCTCATGAGTAGAAATGTGAGCCAATTCTGAAAGAGTTCAAGAGTCGGAATTTGCATGTTTGTGTCAAATGTAAAGAGTTACAAAGAGCATCACCCCTACTATGAAAATGAGAAAAATTCAGACAATTTATAAAATTATAACATTTCTCGAACCAATCAAAGAACTGATCTCACAAGGTAATTAAGTTACTGAAAGGGGAAAGCCTTTCTAATGGAATGACAATGATTGTTTCGCCTTGGGTAAAGCACAAGACAGAAAGTAGCTCAAGGTAGATAAGAACCAAATAAGCTAAAAATTTTAATGAAATCTTAAAAATCTTAGGACGTCAGTTTGCAATAGAGGAGTTCATATCTACTTACAAATTCGTATCTATGGGCCTCTACCAGATGCTCGCAAGAAAGGCCAGACCAACACCAGCAACTTGGAGGCAGAGGTGTTCAGGAAGTGTTTGATGGTTCGGAACAGGCACGAGCCCCACTCACTTTCCCAGACACTTCTGTCCTTGAAGCAAAAGTATTGCACCACTTTCCTTGGATTATATGAAAATATTGGTTTTAGAGAAGAGTGGAAAACAAATTCATCCATTTTGGTAGAGGGGTAGAAAACTGTCTCAACCTCAAGACAAAAGCCAAGATCAATTGTCGCTGGGGCCAGGATCCTGTGCCAACACAAAACAGAGGTCCGTTTCTGCAGGAAGAAAGAAGAGCCCTCCCCCAAAGCAACCACAGTTTCAAGACAGAGTTTAGCTGCCAGGGTGATGAAGGGTTTGAAATTCCCAGTCAGGAAGCCAAGATGCATAGGACTTGACCAAGATGGAGGCTGGACCCCCCGTTACAAGGCAGTGCTACCAATCAAGTGCTGGGGGAGGAAGGAGAGCGTAGAGATGCCAGCTTGGTGTGCAGAAAGGGACAACAAAGCCGAAGGGGACAGAGAAAGATCATCTGGCATCTCCATAACCCAATAAAAGCACATGGTGTTAACAGTTCAGAGCCCTAGACTATGGAACCTTGTGGTGCACTTCAGGTAATAACAACAAGAAGGCACAATAAAGAACTGAGATTAAAAAAAAAAAGCTCTCACAAATCACTGATAATAAGACAACCAAAAATTCAACTTAAAATCTAAAAAATAAAGAGAAAGAAAGGGAAAGAAAAGTAAACTAAAGAAAAAAAAATTGGATCCTCCACCAAAGAAAGTCTGCAAACCATCGCATGCAGATTGTCAATATAAAATAATCATTAAAGAGATGGAAGTTGAGACAATGATGAAATTATCATGACTACACAATTCTTATCTTAGAATGGCTAAGAATAAAACAACTGACAATACCAACTGCTGTCTAGAATTGTGGGTAACTCAAGCACTCTTGTACTCCTGGTGGGAATACAAAATGGTATGACCACTTCAGAATAGGCTGGCAGTTTCTCACGAAGCTAAATATACATTTACCATATGGTGCAGCACTTGTACTCCCAGGTATGGACATAAACAAAATGAAAACACCTGTTCAGAGAAGGGACAGATCCTTGCCCCCTCCCCCATGGTCACCACCCCACCCGAAGTCAGCCAGTATCCCTGCCTGCTCTGTGCAACCAACTACAGCAAATCCAGTGATCTGCCTTCCCCTGCACTGACTTCATGCTGTCCCCTCACATACTGCACACATGCACACCAGGTTCGAGACTGTGGCAGCCATGGGCTGTGTGACTCCTCGAACATGACACTTCCTTCACACAAATTCCAGTGTGGAAAGTAGAGGGCAGAGTGTTGAGGAAAACTGGGAAGATGATGATGATGATGATGATGATGATGATGATGACACGAAAAAAGAGGAAGCAGAAATCAAACCAGAAATAAAAATCTCTAAAAAGAAAAAAAAATAGAGGAGAAAACAGAAAAAGCAGCAACAGAAAAGACAAGAAGTAATTAGAGAGCTTAGGAGACCTTAAAGCGCTAGCACTAAAAGAACAGCAGATAAACTGGCTAAAATAATGATAAAAAGAGTCAGACACTGAATAAGCAAAATACATTTTTGGCGTTAAAATATAGTTGTGGAATGGAACCCATTTTTCAGAGTTGATTTCAGAGTGTGGAAATTACATGATAAGATGAATTACACGATAAGAAAAGTCACTGTATTATACCATTTGTTGGGAAACCTTAATTGGAACTGTGTGTATTTCAGTGGAAATTGATGACTTGGAAAAGATTACCAATTCATCAGCAAGCAAGCACAGCACAACAAAGCAAAGCCAAAAATAAGAAGAGAGAAGTAGTTCCTGAAAGGGGACCAAAGGTTATCATAAAACATGATCCAGTAGATTATAATGGTCATGACGGCAGATACATACAGGACTATGGAGGTTTTCTGAGACATTTCATCTTCTCCTAGTGTCATCTTTCTGTTGCCTACAACTCCTTCAACACACAGCACACTTCCTTGCCTTTCAGTTCTGCCAAATACTACAATCAGAAGTGCAGTATCCTGTGCTAGTTATTTAATTACTTGACATTTAGATGCTAATGTACAAGTGAGAGAACTTGGATCTTTCTCCCACAGGGTTAAATCAAGAACCTCAGGTGCTATTAAGTTATACTTTAAAAACTAACTAAACCAAATAAGTTGTCATAGTTAATATCTAATTCCATTGTAGCAGTTACTGAATTGGAAACAAAGGTTGCAACCTGACCCACTCCCCCCAAAAACCCCAACTCTGTAATATTTACCAACACCATTCAGGAATATAGCCTTAACTGCATCCCTTTGAACTATAGTACTTCTTAACTTGTCAAGAAAAGCAGTTTGCAGCATAGGAATGTGGTATGCACCTAGAATTAAAATTACTTTATTTTTAAATTGAGCATAGTGATGTTAAAAAATACCTTGTGAAGAAAACACACGTTCTCATGAAGACCTCTATGCAAATATTTATAGGTACCTATACTCCACTAGGTGACCCCAGTTGTCTATCAGCAGAGTGGTTAAAGAAATTGTTTTTATCCAATTAAAATCAATTGATAAATGCAAGAACATTAATGACTTTCATAAGCATTGTTATGTGGAAAAAAACCCAACTCAAAAGATTGCATAATTCCATTTGTATGGCATTCAAAAAACTTAAAACTATAGGGACAGAAATCAGATTACTGATTTCCAGGGACAAGAGGGGAAGAAGATGAATTTAAAGTAAAACATAAGATCATTTGAGGAGGAATAATAGAAATAGTCCGTATCTTGATTTTGATGGTTCTGACACAGTTTGTCAATACTCACATAACTGTTCATCTTGAAAGGTTGAGTTCTGTCTTATGTAAATTACACATCAATAATGTATATAGTCATGTGAGTGGGTAAGGACTCCTCCACAATGTTTCCCTTTCCCAAGATTGTCACCCTAACATATCAGCAACCCGGCTTGATCTAGGAAAAATGTGATAAAGCCCTGGAACTCAAAGGGATTTCCAGTAGCAATCCATGAAGAGAGAAGTACAGATGTTGAGAAAGCGTACTTAATAAAATCCAGCAATTTAAATAATATATGTGTATCATATCTGGTAATAAAACACTTTAGCCTTGTGTCTTGTATGTTTTGGTCTTTTTCTCTTCATTTTTTCAGTAATTCATTTTTTATACTTTATGAAAAGTTTCAATCCTTAGTGCATAGGAAGTACAGAGTGTGTGACTTTCATTCCATAAAGTTTGAGGAGCACTGTCCTAGGAATGGTAGAGTAACTTGGAAGGAGACTGCATCCCTGAATAGCTGTGTAGAGCAGAGCTTTTCGGCAGCGTGGAAAGTTTCTCTTGAAATGTGGTATGAATGAGAAATGCACTATATACTTTAAGCCACTGTATCCCTGTGTCTCCCTGCTACAGCAGCCAAATCTTACCTTAATTGTCTAGGCTCTTCTAAGCATAAGCTATTTGCTCACCAAGGGCCAATGCTTTAGTTCTAGAAAAAGCTAGAAGCCAGGTATTTTTGGAGAAAGCTCAAGCTCAACATATATGAGAAAACCAAGCAGACAAAGTGTTACTTTTTGTACAACAGAAGGTGGCTACAAAGGAGAGGCAGTAAGGGCACAAAAGATATCATTTTGCAAGCAGGTACCCCATCAGACATGGAGAGGTTGATCATTCCAACAGTCTGCAAACTCTCTGCAAAGCTTACTTTCTCTTGCTGTCTGTGGACCGAGTAAGACTTCCATCAGCAAGTACTGTGGTAACAGTCTGAACATCTACAGATCCTCAAAAAGATGAGTCTTGGGACTCCTTTTTATATGGTAAACTGAGGATGGGTAACTGGCTTTTATTGAGAGTACCCACGCAAAGTAACTCACTGCTCTAGTTCTGACAGTTCCTGCTCTTTAATCTCATTTTCCTTTAGTCTCCTCATCTGTGAAACAGAAGGTAATGATAGTGCCCGCCTACCTTATAGGGTATTTCAAGGTTTCAGTGAGAAGTGATTCATGTAAAGAGCTAAAACTGGCCATAGCTCATTGAATGAGTTTGATAAATGTTTGCTATTGACTGATCTAGCTGCAAGCCCATTCCTCTTGGTAATGAGATGATCTCTTTTTGGTCACCAGATGGCCTCCAGTGCTGAAGGCTGGAGGTCTTAGATACAACCCTGGCTGGTGTAACTTGATTCTAAGGCAGCAATTTGAGTTTAGGGGCCAATGTTATACTTTAAATGTAAAACCATGATTAGAAGATATAAAAGGGATATTAAATTATACCTAATGATAGTCCGGTTCAAGCCCAGACTCAAATCTAACTGCCTTCGAGAATTCTTCATACTGAGCATGAGTACCTGAGTACAGTGCCTCCCAGTTTACAAAGCAATTTCACATCCATCATCAGACATTAGCCTCACAGTATCCAGTGAAGTAGAAGGGATTATTGTATCTGTGGCACAGATGAGGCAAGGGGCTCAGAGGTTAAGTGGCTCGCCCAAGGTCACAGGGTTAATGAGAGGAGAAGGTGGGGCTCAGAGCCGCATCTGGCTCCAAGTCCATTTGTTTTTCTCAGATACTTTCTTGTCCCTTCAGGCTGGCCTCACCTGACCGAGAACACACCTCCACAGCACAATCATTTCTGCACCGTGACTTGTAACCAAGCAAAAGATTAAGAATAGTGAATGTGTGATCACATCAAACCATCTTAAATTGCTGACATTTGAACTATACAAATGGCAATTCATATAGTTCACCTAGTAATTAGCATTTGTCTGGATACAGGGATTAGGCACCAAGCCAAGCACTTTACACTGTATTGGAAGATAATCACAATAACCCTCTTATATCTAGTTTAGGGAAAGCCTGCAAAGCTCATAAATGATGGCGTAGGACTTAAATTCAGGTATCTGAGCTCAGGGCACAAGTATGTAACCACAGTACTGCCCTACCAGTTTATTCCCCTGGAAGAAGACATGAACTTCTAGTGACAAAAACTGCAACTTAGTCAACAACATAATGCTGCACACAACACCTGTTATTCATTCATCTAACAACTTTGAGGACCTACTAGTTTTCCTGTCAGGTGATTCTATATGGGACTCAAACATTTGTATACAACTTGTGCTCACACTGACTAGTTTTTGTTCTGAACTGTTTTTTCAAAGATACTTGTATATCAAGCATTTTTAGAAGATAGAGATGGTATATCCCTCTAGAGCAAAGGGCAGACAGATTGCCTACTATAAAAGAACCAGGTTCCCTAAGCTCAGGCTCCCTCTCCTGTAACTCACTAAGTATGCAGGTTTCATCCAGCCTGCTTTGTGTCACTCCATAAGGAATGATTATCGAAATGCTAATACTTTGGTTATTATTACTGCTACAAGTGACAAACCATTCTTCCTCTCTGATCCTCTTTTATAAGCATAAAGCTTTACCAGGCTACTGTGTTAGCTGACAAGTAGGATAAAATCTTAGGCTCAGGATTCTTAACAGAATTATGCAAGTACCGGCCAAATACATAAAATGAATGAATACACCTAGTGAGTGTTCTCTTTGCACAGGGCACATACACTATACATCTTCACTGTGTCTCTTAGGGAGCTGTGCCTCGCAAAAGAGTTGTGCAAAAAATTAGCCAAGAATGTGGGTCTAGTCTTCCCAGGTTGACCACTGATCTGTGAGACAGCCATATCAGCACCAGAATTTAATAAAAATACACTCTGAGTGTGATTCCAAATTTTTAAATTCCACAGTCTCTATCTTGGCGCACTTAGTAAATGCTTGTCAAGCAAGGGATCCATTTACCTATTCAATAAACATTTATCAAGCATGTAGTGTGTGCCTAGCTCAGTTCTAGAATTTGGGAGAATAAAATAGACAGGATCCCTCATCTCATAGGACATATCAAATGGTGGAAGAGACAGTCGACATCAAAGCAGATACTTAGGGAAAGAAAGAATAAAAGAAAGAAAGAATGAAAGGAAGAAAGAAAGAAAAGAAGTCAAATTTTCTTTCTTTAAGAAAGAAAATATTAAACCAGGTGTGGTGGTGCATGCCTGTAATCCCAGCACTTGGGAGGCTGAGGCAGGAGGATCATTGTGAGTTTGAGACCAGCCTGGCTTACAAAGTGAGTTCAAGGCCAGCCCAAACTGCATAGCGAGACCCTATCTCAAAAAAGATAATAATAATAAAAAAAATCAAATAACCACAAAATTTTGAGAAAGGCAATGTGCTAAAGAGTGAAGGGAAATGACTGAAAGTGATGATCAGGAGAGGTCTCTTGGAAGTGGGAGCCTCTAAGCTTCTGGGGCACAAGTATAGAGGGAATGTGTCTGGTGTCATCAAGGAAGAGCAGGGAGGACCATGTGCATGGAGCCCAGTGTGGCAGGGGAAAGCAGTAGAGGTGAGCTCAGTGAGCCAGCAGTTTGATCATATGGCATTTATGAAACTCTAAGGATGTCTCCTTTCAGAATGACAGTGGGAACAATTGAACTTTTCCAGTCAGAACCTCTCAAGAATTCTTACACTGTAGAGAAGTACTCAATCCTGCACCACGAGGTACTTCTATTTCAGCAACTCTGTTGTCTGGAAAACAACCATGTTCAAATAACAATTTGAGTAGCATGACTCTCCAGAGAAGGAGTATTTAACAGATATGTCATGGGGCTTTGAGGTTTTTGCTTTGTTTTGTTTTGTTTTTTGTTTTTTGAGACAGGGTCTTATTATGTAGTTCAGGCTGACCTTAAACTCACTATGTACCACAGGCTGGCCACGAATTCCTGGTGATATGCCTGACTCCATCTCCCAAGTGCTGGGACAACAGGTATGCACCACGATGCCTGGTGGGGTTTTTTGTTTATTTGTTTTGGTGGTTTTTTTTTTTTTTTGAGGGGATAGAGCTTCTGTCACACCCATTTGAGTTTAGTCACTCTAGGCTCTTACACAAAACTCTTCCCAGAGAATGCAGAACACATGTAGCAGGCTCCCTGGTTATGGGCTACACGAAACCAACTGGCACATGACGGGCATTGCCAGCACTCAGCAGGAGACTGGGGAAGCCCAGAGCTGTTACGGGAAGGCAAGGAGCAGGGACACAAGATTGCAGAATCCTTGAAAATATCAGAGCCTTCCTTAATCATCTTTTTGACGATAACTAAAGAAAATACTAAGAAAAGGAAACTCATGAACAAAGATAGAAATAATCCACTTATATCAACAACCACAACTTCTAATACTCAAACCAGGGGAGTAACTCAGTAGAGAAGAGCAGAATAATATCATGAAAAAGAGTGTGACCACTAAGAACAATCATTGAGACTACTTAAGCACCTAATTTGAATCAAACACTAAGAGGAAACTGATTGCAAACTTTACAAACACATCGATCAAAATGATACAAAAACTAGCTATGGACAAAACTTAAGATTGGAGAAGTTAGAAATGTCAACAGCAAGTTTCATACAATGGCTTATTCAGATTTAAAAAAACTTGAAATGAAAAATATCTTCTAATATCAAAACTGGAATGCAAGTTTTGAGAAAAACATATTTTCCAGAACCAGCAAGACCTAAAATATCAGAATCTTGTGCATCTAGAAGCCAGTCTGTCTAGTGAAGTAATTCATTTGCTGACGAGAATCATGACACATAAAAACACCACCATTAGCCCTTAAATGTCTTTAGGCATCACAGCATTCCCTCTACTATAGGCAGCAGTTTTAATAAGTTTCCCTGTCCAGATTTCCTTAATGATACGCTTTCTACATTAAAAAGGGCTTGTGAAACCTAATTCCTTTGACAGAAGCGAGCTCGGGTCTCTGAAGCAGCGAAGATTTCAGATTTCCACCGGGTTTCCTTGCACCTGCCCTTGCAAGGCATGAGGTTTTGTGTGCAGAAGCCTCCAGGGGTTGAAATTTAGCCCTGTCCATGTAGCAGGAAGGTCAGCCGAAGTCACTGGGTCCCAAGACACTGGACTTCAATCTCCGACCAAAAACAAAACATCAAAACACTTCTATTCATGGGGACGTGCTTAGCAGCGCGCTGGCATTTACAAATGTAACGCAGCACCACGAGGCTCCTGGAAGGGGCTCTGCTTAGAAAGTCGATTGTTCTTCCCAGATCTGACAACCTCTATCAGATCTGTGTCCGACCGGCTCCAGCAAACACTGAGAGAAAGCCGGCCTCCTCTGGGCTGAGCCCTGGCTGCTACCTGATATCTGAATGAAGAGCACAGCCAGCAAAATCCAAATTCATTTCAGGACATCTGCTTCTGTGGGAAATGGTTTTGACTTTCTCAAAAACCATTAATGTGGAAGAAAAAAAATTTTTTTGCAGTTCTGGGGATCAGACCTAGGCCCTCATGCACACACAAAATAATTTTTGATTGACTTTTAAAGACTAATTTTCATATGCACTGATCAGATCAGCAGTCCTTCACAGACGAGAAAACCTTTGGCTCCATTTACCTGCGTATTTCTTAATAAGTGCTTTCCTACCAGGGTAGTCCCCTCAATTAATACTATATTATTGCTTGTTGTAATGATGATAATTACAATAGCAGTGAGTGCTAAGTGAGCACTTACTGTGTGCCAAGCACTACGCTGCTTAGGCTGCACAACAAGCAGTGAGATATCATTACCCCCTCTTTGCAAAGGGGATGCTGAGCACCAGAAAATTCAAGGGGCTTCACAGAGATCATATGAATAATATTGGCAGAGCTTGGGTTTGAAGCTAAGCACTCAACTGCTGCAGGCCCCGCTTCACTGTGAGTATGCATAGACATTGACATGTAATATAATTTAGATAATATGTGATATGTGTATACATATGCATGGTGACAGCCCTAGAACAGTGTAAGAAATTTCCTCGTTAAGAGTCTGAAAACTCTTAATTTAATTTGGCAAACACTGAATAGCTGCCTACCAAGTTCGAGGTTCTCTGCCAACCCTCCTAATACTGGGCACCCCGAAGCAAGGAAGAAGCTGCTCAGGTAATAATACAAGCCCAAGGCAGAATGCAAATGGCTTAGCCGTGGCATCAACAAGAGTAATGCGCAACTAAGACAGAGGGGATCATTTAATTCCTGTGAGAGAACCCCTAAAACTTCCAAAAGAAGGAAAGAATATCCAAGCTGGAGTTCCCAAGATGGATAAAACATTTTTACAGTGAAAGTAGCTTTTTTTTTTGTAAAAGGAAAAAGAGATTACTATAGAGAATTTAGAAATACAGAGTAGCATAAAAAATGAAATTTTTAATTTCATCACTTGAAAGTAGCCATATTTCTTTCCTCAGAATAACTTTATTGAGGAATAATTTACAGGCAATGAAATACACACATTTTAAGTTTTTGAGTATTAGCAAATGAGCGCACCTATTTAGCCACTATGTCTATCAAGGTACAGAGCTTTTCTGTTGTCCCAGAGACTTCCCTTATTTATAGCCTACTCCATTCCATTCTCTTCCTCCCTTGGGTACAGATACCCACTGATTTACTTTCTGCCACTTTAGTTTTATAACTTCTAGAACTGCATATAAATGGAATCACACAACATGTATTCTTTAGAGCTTCTGGTACTCGCTTTTTAAAACCCAGTTATGATATAGATGGATGGATAGATAGATAGACAGATAAATGGTAGATAGATGATGGGTAGATAGATGGATAGATCATAGATTCACACTCTTACTTACTGAGTAATATTCTATCCTATGTATACATCACAATTTATTATCACTTGTTGGTAGATATTTGAGTTGTTTCTGGTTTGGGGCTGTTATAAAGAAGGCTGCTATCAACTTCATATGTAAATCTTTGAATGCATGTATATTTTCATTTCTGTTTGGAAAGTACCTAAACAGGGACCTGCTTAGCTATATTCAAGTCTACTTAACTTTAGAAGAACTGCCAAACCATTCCCCAAAGTAGCTGTGCCATTTTATAATCCTGCCAGCAGTATATAGAGCTATAATTATTCTGAATACTTTCTCAGACTTGATATTCTTATTCTGCTTAATATTAGTCTTTCCAGCACATTGTAGTAACATTTCATTATGATTATGATTTTAATTTGTGTACCTCTGATGCCTAATGATGGTGCACATCATTTTACATGATTATCGACCATGCTGTTGCAGTACCTTCCAACAGGAAGCCAACCTTGTAAAACCTTCACAGTGTGTCCTCATCCACCTTATTCACTGCTGCTGTGCAACTTCTGGCTCTTTCCCAAAGTCAAAATGACCATGAGAGGCAAACATTTTGAATTAATTTAGGACATCAAATAGACACAACAGAGGAATCAAAGGCACTCATGAGAGCCGGGGATGCAGCTCAGCAGCATGGCACCTGCCTGGCAAAGGCAAGATCCTGAGTTGGATTCCCAGTACAAAAAAAAAAAAAAAAAAAAAAAAAAAAAAGATACTCATGAAAGAGGACTTCCAGAACTGCTTTCAAAAGTGACAGGAATGATGGGATAAGTGTGTTCAATGAAGGGAAGGTTTGTTTTGTTTTGGTTTGGTTTTTTTGCGGCACCAGAGATTGAACTCACAACCTCGCACCTGCCAGGGCAGGTGCTTAAGCCACTGAGCCAAACTCCCAGCCCTGGTTTTTTGAGGCAGGGTCGCACTATATAGCTCAGGCCAGCCTTGCGCTCGCATTGTAGCCCAAGCCGGCCTCGAACTCACAACGCTCCTCCTACTTCCGCCTCCCGAGTGCTGGGAGAAGGGAAGTATTTTGAGGGAGATTAATGGTAACATGTCTTATACTGTAATAATTTTTTAAAAAAACTTTAAGCAATCACATTTGTTTCAATTATGTCATGTGTCTTTTTTGGTACAATATCTGTTCAAGTCTGATGCTTGTTTTTACACTACTATTCTATTATAAATTATTACTTTATATTCAATGTATGCTCAGATAGATACATAATGTGTAGATATTAGTTATTTCCAAGTATCATTATGAGGAAGACAACAGAAAAGAATAAAATCAAAGTGGTAAAAGATGTTCCTGAAACAAAACCCATGTTACATGTTTTTAATATAAATAAGAATTAATTTCTGTCAATTATTCTTTCCTCTGCCCATATTTTAATTTGTTCAACTTCCTAAGGAAAGTTATAAATGTTCTTTATGCATTCTACACACAAGTCCTTTGTCAGATACATGCATCATAGCCATTATCTTCCATTCTGCAGTTTGTTTTTTCATCTTCTTAACAGTATCTTTTGGAAAACAGAGGCAGAGTGGGAGAAATCCAAGTTGCCTTTTCCTCTCTACAACATAGTTGCCTATCCCTATGTCACAAAGATTTTTCTGGAAATGTTATCATTTTGGTTTTCTCATTTAGCCTATAATCTATTCTGACAGAGACCTCTTTGGGTCTGTTATATGTTCCCTTGAAAAGATCCCATGCTCGTTTTGCAAAGCGATGGCTAGGGGCCTGAGAGGAGGGCAAGGAGTCTGATGTGATGAAAGGTCTAAGGAAAGTCAGACTAAGACCTCTCAACAGCAAAGACAGACAGGGAGATGTGTAGGGTGTAGAACCCTAGCTGATTGTGGCCAGCTGTATAAAGCTTTCAGACAAGGACCAGGAACAGGATTTCAGGAGTAATGGGGAAGGGATAAGGTAGAACCCCATCTTAGAAGAGCTTGGACCTCTCTTCTCCTTTGGCTTAGACCTATGTTTGAAGGTCTGTGTTCAGGAGGAGAACTTCCAGACTAGCTCTCACTCCTCCTCCTCTTCAACCATCTCTTCTCATCTTCACAATTCTGGTCCACTAGCCAACCCTCAGTCTGGCTTTCCACACCTCTGTCTCTGAGGCTAGCTCTGCAATGAAGCCTTTCCTAACCACCTCACAGGGAATAGCTAGCACCAAGACAACACAGCCAGATCAAGCCAATGTGCTGACCCCAGCCCTCAGCTCACACACTACTTGTGACGTCCATGAGAAGCAGGTAACACTACAGTCTTGTGCTCATTTGGGACTTGGAGATGTTCCAAGGGCCTTCCAGCTTTCTTTCACATGGTTTTTGCAAAGCCTTACAGCAAGTAGCCTCCTGGTTTCCTCAGCATGATGGTTCACCCTCTATAGATGCTCAATAGGACTTCGCATATAGAAAATTCCATGGTCCTCAGGTTGTGGCCCTGATGATGAAGACCTCCAAAGCCCCTCCTTCCTAACCCCCTGCTTCCCTATGGACACAACATTCCCAGGGTGTGGGCTTTTCTACTCTTCAGGATTAGAATTCTCCAGCTGCAGCTGGGGAAGTGTTCCAACAACGTTGGCACATCTAACTGTATGTTCCAGGAGGACTGCTGGGTGGAACAGTGGGCAGCAATTGCTTCAGTTCATCCCAGACTCTTGCAAGCATTGACTCAACCACTGAGTGATGGTGGCTTCATCAACATTAGTTCAATTGCTCTGATTTGCACCAGGGAGAGGCCTGCAGGGAAAAAAGAAAGCTTCATTGTAAGGCATGGGTGAGTTCTCTGCAAACAAGAGTGCCCCAGCCAATGACTGCTAACTTGCCCTTAGCAGCCAACAAGGGTGGAAGGATATGGGGGAGGGGTGATCCTTGCACCCCGGCGCGAAAACTGAACTCAACTCTGTTCTACTAGATGAAACAAGTAGCTGTATCAGCAGTTGTGAACAAAGCCAGGGGCGAAGCTGAAATTTCCTACCAGAATAGGAAGATAAGAGAACACTTGTCAGTTTCTTTTGTTTCCCATGCTCACCTGGGACCCTCATGGAAAGGAATGTCTCCTCGGCAGGAATTGCAGGAACAGGATGCTTTTCCTACTGAATTCCTACCCCAGTTCATCTCTATGTCCTGATGTCACCTCTTCCAGGGTTCACCGTAATCCCTGCCCAACTGGTCTTTGAGGTCATTTGGTAAAGGATGCAGTCAGGAAAAGAAGAAAAAGGGAGTGTGTGAGATGAGAGGTGAACTAGCAAATTCTTCCTGGTTCTACTCTATGCTGTGCTTTCATCCTTTCTTTCCCAAGTCACTTAATGGTCTGTGGACCAAAGAGATCATTTATATCAAAATAACAGTTCTAGCCACTACTACACATACAGAGCCTCCCGCCTCTTCCCAGCTACCCTTTACTCCAGGGTTGACATCATTAGAGCAGTGTTTGTTACCCTGAATCTAGAGAGAATCTCAGCTACCGCCCTGTCCACATTCAGCCAACACTCCAAGAAAGATAAGCCCTGCATGCTTGGCTCCTCCCTAATATTTACAGACAGCATCCTTCTAGAGGAAAGGATAAAAGTGAGCTAGGTGGGGTTTGGAGAAAAAGAAATATAGTAAGAGATGAGTCAACTGGAAGTCTCCATCCTACCTGTAATGCATCCTGGAGTGATATCCTCTAAAAGGAGGAGAGGATGGATGAAGCACGCTTGCTTTAATTCCTATATCTGCATTTCTGATTCCTACCCTAAGGGAGGAACTGATGTCAAGGGCAAGAGTTAGAGTTACACAGAGAATAATTCAATTTTCACAAAGCAAATCTCCATCCTATGACTGTAGACCATTCCCCCAACACAAATAACAACCTCATCAGCTGCTGGGAGTGTTGGTTGCTAACAAAATTCCACTCAACTAGCAGGAGCCAGGGAAGACACAAGTAACTGGTCCCTTCTCTTGGGCAGCCTGCAGCCAATGGTCAATTAATGCAGGTCCAAGTTGGGATGATGCTGAGGGACACTCACACAGCAAAGCATCCTGTGGGGTCAGACAGGCTGGATTTAGGTTGGGCCCATTTTTTTTTGCCTAGATTCCATCCATGCCCATCCTGTTTTCCTCACTCTTGTCCGGGCTTTACCCAGAACAATCACTCAGTAAATCACTGGCTTAAGAATCCCCGCTCCAGGATCTGTTTTCAGGAAAAGCAATCTAAGTCAACTGGTCAGGCAACCAAAATAACATGGAGCTCTCCTCGAGGCCTGTTTGATAGCAGAAGCTGATTCTGTCTCCCCTTCCCAGACAATCAAGGGTATCTATTAAGACTCTTGATTTTATTCTTATTTCTTCACCTATAGTGACGATTCTGTGATCTGTGACACATAATGCTTTGTTCCCCGCCCCAGAGAAGGGCACCCAGAATACACCATTATACAATAACTCCCATGGGGCACTGGCATGCTGTCTACTCTGCTGGTTTTGATATCTATTATTTCAACTAGTGATTGGAAATATCCACTTTGCTCACCTTAGAGTAAGTGGTCCCCTGTTTAAAAGTAAGGAACTTTTCATACTCATTGTTGACTATATCGTGTGCAAACTTTCCTAGATGCTTCACTCCACAATAGACTTGATTTGGGCGTCTAGAAAACACAGCCTTCAATTGTAAGCCAGTGAAATGCTATCCCATAATTACAGTTTCCAGGCACCTCTAATGACCCATTAAGATGGATTTGTAGAGTATGCAGAGACTACACAGCCAGAGCAGGTGAGACTGCCAGCTCTAGGGCTTTCTCTCTGAGAGGCAGAGACCCACCAGAAATAATCTGCTAGACAGGAAAATCATGAAGAAAGATGAAATTCTGTCATCAATATCACCACAGAGAAGACATATCCTAACCTTTTTACACTTCTTGGACTAAAAAAAAATCACTTTGAGAATGGAGAACAGCTTGACTTTGGGAATGTAAATTAGTACCATCACTTTGGAAAGCAATCTGACATTAGCTTAACAAATGCTGTTTGTACATTACCTGGAGCCTATACTTTAATTCTTACTCATAAAATTTAGAGAAAGTTTTATACTTGAGTACCAGGAGATAAGTAAAAGAAGCATCGTTTATGATGCTCCAAAGTGAAAATAATGCAGATGTTCACTTTCAGGATAGATAAATACACTGAACTGCCAGTACAAAAATGGAGTCTCAAGAATGAATGAACCGTAAGTATGTATATCAGTGTGAATTGGTTTAGAAATGTTATTCTCAATGAAAAAAAGCAGGGCAGAGAGAAAAGACACAAGGGTCCACAGGAATACTCACAAGTAATAGTGATTATAGTTGGTTTTAGTGTGCCCCAGAAAATATGTCCCAGCACTGAGCCTGTGACATTGTTTGCAAATAAGATCTTTGTAGACATCGTTAAAGATCTTGGGCTTAGATCCTCCTGGATTTAGGGTGAGCCCCAAATTCTACAGCTGGTATCTTTCTAAAAGAACAAGAAGGAGTTTGAGAGACAGACGCAGGGAAGAGGCGACATGAAAATAGGCAGGCACTGGAATTATGCTGTCACAGCAAAGAACTCCAAGAACTACCAGAAACTGGGAGAGACAAAGAAGCATTTTCAACTACAGCCTTTGGAGGAAGCCCAGCCCTGCTGATGCCTTGAGTTTGGACTTCTAGCCTCCAGAACTGTTTGAAAGAGAAAATAAATTTCTGTTATTTTAAGTCAGTCAGTTTGCGGTAATCTGCTATGCCAGCCCTGGGAAAAAATGGTGTGGCTCTTAGGTTGGGTGATAAATCTCTGGATGTCCATTTTGGCCCATAACTTACCTATACCTTGTGATATCTTACTGTGCAAATTCAGTATCACAAAACATGCTTTAAAAAGGATTTTAAAAGCATATGTAAGGAAAGCAAAATTTCCTAAGCCTATTTACAGTCTCTGAGAGTTTAAGGAATTTTATGGTGTTGAATCTCTTCTATATGCAGTATTCATGCCAAGCACATTACAGATGGTGTGCCAATTATTTCTCAGAAACACCTTGTTGTAGTTAGCTATTCATTTGGTAGCAAACTAAGGCTGGGACAGTGAAATACCTGCTTGAGATGATACTGCAAATGAGTGGGAGAGGAAAGAGTCAAGTGAGGATCAATTTGTAAAACCCACGCCCTTTCCACCATCACACATACCTTCATTTACCTCAAGCTTGTTAACCTTCAAATACTACACATTACCAGTTACTGCTCCAGCAAAATAGGCAAACACATACCTGCTTTGTCTTGTAATTTTTATTTCTTTTCAGGTAGCACTACATGAACATCCTTTGAGTTCACTATTTTCGCATGAATTATGTATTTAATGGGCCTGAGTGATCTTTTAGCACATCACCATGACCTATGTATACCACCTTAAATTATTGAAAGAGCATCATTTACCAACCATCCATTCACTGATACCAACCACAGTCCAAAACTACAAGTAGTGAGTTTCTTTGTCTGGGAGTGGGAGGTGGGGATGGAACTTGTTTCTTCTGTAGTAAATAAAGGGGCCAGTTGAGCAGTTAAGTCAAGAGGGATCAACTATATGGACAATTACTGGGGGTAGAGTGGCCCTCTGTCCTGGTTTACCTGGGACTGTCCCTGTTTCAGAACTAAAGTTGCACATCCAAAACATTCTTACAGTCCTGGGCAAACCAGAATGGTTGATTGTCCCTGGGTGGCAGGGGTGTGAGGGTACAGAAAGGGGGTACAGGACTTCTTTTTTTCCTTTCTTTCCAGATCTGAAGTACTCACAAAGAGCTAGGAAGGAGAAGGCTGGGGCATCTGATCCAACCTTGTGCTTCCTGCTGGGACTCAGATTGAAGCCATGTTCCGCTCCTCCATTTTCCTGTGAGAAAAGACATTTGGCAGACCCTGAGGCCAAGCCAGGATGCTAGGTTGGGGGTGGGGACACATTTGCCCCACTGCGGCAGGTGCAGGCTTCCTTCCTTCCCTCCCCGTCCCCTTCAGCAATCAGTGGGTTTTAATTAATTGATAACCAAAGGTCAGCTTCCAAAGCTGCATCCCAGCTCCCCTGCCACCAATGCTTGTGAGAAAAAGCTTTGCTAATGTCTTGTGCCAAAGTCCCACAGCAGCAGGGAATTCAGTCCTAGTCTGATGCTGACTCTTCAGGCTTTGCTTCACCATCAACAAATGGCAGTTGTACTTCACTCTGCAGTTTATAAAACCCCTTGCTTGTATACAATGGTTCATTGGATCACTAGGTAAAAAAACAGGCACGTTTGTACTATTTTAGATGGATGCAAATGAAAGGGCAGGATCAAAAAGTGACAGAACTAGACCAGAGTCTTGGTCTGGCCCTAAACCACTCGTGATGCTAATTCCCTTCTCCGATGACTCTGAGAATGGAAAGGAAGTGGTTAAGAAAGAATCACCATTTTTTCAACTTCTCACTTCTCCCACCTCCTCAAAAATGTATCATAATCCTGGAAAACATACTCAACAGATGGTTGATTCAGGAATAAGTTTCAGGCTGCCAGATTTTCTCTACCACATAAACCTGGCACTCCTTCCCTGACACCACCTCACACACAGGCTAGGAAATGAGGATCCCCACAGTGAGAGCACAGTGCCAGAGAAGGGACACTGGAGTAGGAGAAGAGCCCCAGGAGACCAGGGGCCCTGCCCCTTCGTGGGTATGTGGAGGGTTTCCTACCTTCCTTCAAAGGGAGTAAGTTGGTCCAACATTTCCAGGCTGGCCCCAGAGGGCTGTCTCAGCGTCCCCAGGCTGGGCACGACAGATGTGCTTCCCTCTAACCAAGGTCTGAGTCATTTGACTCAAAAGAAAAACCCTAGGGCTCATCTTTCCTTTCTTTGGCTATAAACTCCAGGCAGGGACATGGGGGATGTGGGTTGTGATGAGACTGACTTGATCAATCCTGTTCTGAAAGATGGTCCTGTGGTGTGTATGCAGGGTGGGTGGTTATGTGTTTACATATACTTGTGGTGTGCACCTTCTTTGCAGAAAGGGTTTGAAAATAGTGCTTGAATCTTTAGTGAGCATCATCCTTTTACTACGTCCAGCCAGAAGAGCCAGCTATGAAGGGCAGAGAAAGTAAAGATTGAAGTATCCCAGGCTCTGGTCTCCATGGGAAACAAATCACACAACCACTGTCTATCCCAAGTGCACCCTGAACCAGAAGCAAAATAAATGCTGAAAGAAACTAGATGGTCATAGTGAAGGCTTCAGTATTATTTCAAATGGGAGGAAGGAGGAAAGAGGAGCAATGGAGCTCTCTCCTAAAACATGTCTCCTCCCTTCCAGTCAAAGACATCAGGTACAAAGTCATCAAACCAAATTTCCAGTCTCCTGTTTTCTACTACTGCATAAAGTGTTGTCCCCCAAGGCCTCTCTCACTGGAGTAATACACTGACCCCCAGGTAAGGGACCTCAGACTCTCCTTGCAAGAAGGCCGAGAGGGTCCCTGGGTCACATAGAGTGCAATCCTGCAAGTCATGATTGCTACGTGGCCTTCAGGGTCCCTGCCACAACTTCCTTCTCCCTCTCCCTGACTCAGATCTCACCTGTTTTGGTCTGCTCCAAAAGGTCACCAGTGTGTATTAACACTCAAGTCTTTAATCAAACCTTTCTCAGAAATATAGAATAAAAATTCTATGGGATAAAATTCCAGACTCTCTTCTGCCCCTCTAGCCCTATCTTCTTTATGACTTCTACCCCTCACCTGGCCCCCATCATGCCTTCTGTGATTTCAGGCTTTTGCCTAGTCTGCTCCCTCTGCTGGGACATATCCATCCCCTGCCTCGTATTCTTCATACTCTTATTCTACCAACACAACTCACCCTCCAGAACTTCCTTTAGGACTGACCTCTGCCAATGCACTGGCTGCCCATTTTTCCACATCTGCCTAGAGACCATCAGTTCCTGAGCTCAGAGGCAGTGCTTCTGTCAGCTCCACAAGCCCAGGATCAGCACCAGGAGGATCTCAGTTAATGTCTCACTGAAAGTGATCTGGAGTTAGAAGCGGGAACCACAAATGTCCTAACCAGCCTCAGAGGACTCCTGGATGGTCTTCAGGTTGCTTCCAGTCAGCCACGTCATCAAGGAACTCTGCATGGGCATTAGTGGTCTGCTTCTAGGCCATTTCTAGAAAACAAGTCCAACATTTCAATTTAGAATAATCTAATTTGCACAGTTGTCCAGATAATGTCTTCTATAGACACAAAAAGCTACAACTTGACTGGGTAGGGTAGTGTATTCCTGTAATTCTAGCATTGTGGGAGGCTGAGGCAGGAGGACCTCAAGTTCAAACCCAGGTTTGGCAACTTAGTGAGAACCTGTCCCAAAAGGAAAAAAATTTAAAAGGACTGGGGATATAGCACAGTGTGAAGGCCCTTGATTCAATTTCTAGTACTTGCAAAAAAGAAAAAAAAAAAAAGAAAAGAAAGAAAGAAGCTACAACCTGCCTAAAATATGATGCTAGAACTACATAGAGTGATAGTCTAAGAATTGAAGCTTGCTAGTGTAGAAAAGGAACCCCCCCTTCACCTGATTCTTCATTACCTGGCTATTCTGTGATTTCCTGTTTTGTCTCTGAGGCTACCATACCCGAGGCTGGTGCTGGGTTTTAAGGACCTAGAAAGGAAACACAATACCCAACACATATCACATACTTAATGCACATACATTTAAAGAATGAAAGCTGCCCTGATATGAGTGCCTAAAATGTTTATGAAACTTTCATTGAAATTTTAGAATATTGTTTGATCATATAAAAAAAAAAAAAGAATGAAAGTAACTTTGTCAGCTGCCTCCCAGGTGTTCCCAGCCAGGGACCTACCAGGAAAAGCATCCTAGCTTCTCAGGTCAACCAAAGGATATGGCCTGCAGGTCTGAAGCAGGCCTCCTGGCCTCTGTGCAGGGCAGAGGTGATGCTCCAGGCCCGCCTCACTCAGGGATGCTGACGAGGAGGCCTGACGACTGCCATGTCAAGCACAGTAGTCTGGGGGTCAATGACTTGTGCCTGTGCAGCCCCACACAAAGGGAGCCTTAGTGCTTAATCAGGGCCACAGGGTAAATATTTAGAAAGAGAAGCCTCTCTTTGGAGCCCAGCCTTTGTCTTGTTCCCTCTGAAAGGACGCGGCCTAATAGGGTGTCTGTTACAATAGGATGGAGAACAGGGAGCAGTCACAGCCAGACCCATGCTGCGGCCTCAATGCTGGGGGGTGCTTTAGCATCCTGTAGAGGACTGGACCAACGGCCAAGGTGAGGGAGGCTCCCCTGTGGATTTCCAGGACCCACCCAGAGAGCCCTCACACAGGGCACAGGAAGTGCTAGCTTCAGTTCTCAGGCAGGGCTGGGAATTGTGCCCAGGACAATTTCCATGCCTCTCTTTCTAAAAGCAAGCATCCCCAAGGCTCTGAGGACAGAGAGGGCTCTGTGCCCACTCCTCAACTTTTCCCCAGGGCCCCTCTCTCCAGCCAGCTTCCCTCTCTTCAGTAAGAAGATGTTCCCCAAACAAGGCTCCAGGGCCCTACCCTTGCTGCTGATCAGTCACTCCAGGGACTAACCCCTTCCTGCTCCTCACTGCACCTCAAGTCGGTCCAGATCTGGTCTTAACCTCTTAAGCATCTTCTTGAGGCCATTGGGATCTCTTCAGAGACATAAAGATTTGCTACTTGAAAGAATGCACCACCACAAATTTGACGCCTGCCTGGGTAGCATGCAACATAGTGAGGCTTAATCCTCTAGGAAGGAAGGAAGGAAGGGAGGGAGGGAGGAAAGAAGGAAGGAAGGGAGAAAGGAAGGAGATTAAGTTCCACCTGGCCATGGTCATTGAGACTACATCCTCCTTATGCTTGCCCTGGCTTCAATCTTGGTGAATGCCAGCATTAATTGTGACTGTTAGAAGGGCCCCTCTAACTCACAAGTGAAACAGATACTATATTCCAAAGCCTTAAGCAACCAAAACAAGTTGTTGCTAGAAAAGGGACTTGTTTTATAATAGGCCTTACCTTGACTCACCACCATCAGGGAGCTGACCATATATCTGTCCTTTGGACCTCCCGGCAGAGGTCCCAGCTGGAAACAACGAGGAGTCTCAGGCAGTTTATAGAAGAGATTCACAAACACTTGACTGAACACACTCTATGCTCTTGGGCTATGGATGAAGCCTGGTTTTGCTTCTGGTGTGCGGCCTTCTATGGAAGCTGTGGTTTCTAATTTGATAAAGGTATCCAAGAGCCATGCTCTGATTCCATAGGAAAGCATAAAAAGTAAATAAACTAACATGATAGCATTTGTGTATCATTAGACATTCATTTCAGGATACTTGTGGCTCCCACAGCAGTGCCATCTCCACTTCTGGAAATCCTACCTCTTGGCATTCTGGAACAACCTACTGACCTTCCAGCCCAGACAGCAGTGCCCATTCGGCCAGGGAAGGTGAAGATTTGTCCCATGTATGCCCACCCAAGACCACTCACCCACTGAAACACTGCAATTTATATTGGTCTAGATAGTCCAGGTAACAAATCCAGGTGCCTGTATCTGATCACTGAAAATATAGGACCAGGCCAAATTGTATGTGAGACCAGGCATGTTCTTTCTGTAGAATTTGAGATCTTAGCAAGTTATATCATTAGAATGTGCATTGCCCAGTGTCCTGCCTCCTATCTCTCCAGAGCCCACACTACTACTGCAAAAGACAGGTATTGGCTGTGGCAGATGTACTGATTATCTGTCCACAAAATCAGGTGCATAAAGTGCACCCAATAATAATTCCTCTCTGAAGTGAACCTGCAAGTGAAAATAGGAAAGGTAGACAAACTCTGAGCGCCTGATTTCCTCTGACCTTCACAGCCTCCTGAGGTAGCCATGTTCATGGCCTCGCACCCCCTCTTCGAAATACTCAACTCCACTCACCCTGTGGCTTGTGGGAGCAGAGGACATTTCCGAGGGCCTTCTCTCAGTTCCCCTAGGATGCCTCCTCCAGGTCAGGAAATGGACTTCCTATTTCATCCATCTTTTCACTGGCCACCTCCCTTCCAGGCCTCCCCCCACTCCCTGTCTCCCTCTGTAAGTCAGTGTTGCCCTCTTTACGGGTAAATGGTCCCTAATGAGGGGAAAGTCTTCGTGCTTGCAACCAAGGAACCCGGGGGCACCTGGGCACTGGCCCGCTCACCTGCAACGCGCTTGGATTTGGGTGGCAGTGGGCAACCGAGAGGCCTCCACTCAGACAGAGGAAGGGCGGGAGGCCTAGCTCCTGACCTGTCAATCAGCGCCGGGCCCGCAGCTGCGCTCTCCGCAGCCCCAGCGCATTGCTCCTTCGAGGGAGATAAACATCGGGAAATCCAATCCAGCACGGCTTCACAGATAAACAGATGTGCGGGCCGCCACCGGTCAGGAGATAACGCCCCCGCCCCGCCCTATAAACCCGCCCAGCTCTGCACCTGCCCAAGGCGACAGGGACGCGCCTCTTGGGAAATAGGCTGTGACCCCGCAGCGGGGAGAAATAAATGGTCTCCAGTGCCGCGGGCCGGGTGGGGTTATAGAAGAAAGAAGCTCGGTTTGTAACAAACTCAGAGCAGAGCCTGAGCTCTAGAGTGAAGGGTCGAATCTCCGCTCTGCCACTGTTTGGCGAGCGACAAACGCTTTGAGCCTGGATGTGCTCATCAGAACGATGGGAGTAATTCCAGTACCCCTGCACAGGGCATTCTGGGCAGGGAAAAGCGCTGTGGCTACACACACACACACACACACACACACACACACACACTCGGGCTCTCGGATCTGGCACGTGTGGTGGGGTGGTGGGGGTTGTTGATAGGGGCCCGGAAAGATGACAGCCTTGGGCCATCCAAGTGAATGATGACAAGTGAAAATGAACCGATACTGGAAAAGGGAGGCAGGTAGCAGAGAGCGCTTTGGGTACTGAGGCAATGCCACCCAGGGATGGCTTAATCCCTTCCTGGCATCCTAGCCTCAGGGTCACCATGGGTACCTGGGAGACTTTCTTGCTCAAAACCCCCACAGTTTATTCATTCTTTGATTCATTTTACCTCCCAGAGAAGTGAAAATGGCCTCTGTCCTCTAGGTATATTTAGGGACACCAAGGTATCAGAGAGGTCTGCCCATTATGTATCTCCAGATTTGCCCGGAAGCCCGAACTTTCCCTACCCTTGGGGAAGCCAGTGTTTCTAATCCTAGAAACTGCATTAAAAGGACCCTCGCTTAAGAAAGAAGGAAGGGTTGATGGAGCTCAGGCTCCACCTGAAATATAACTTGGCTCCTGTCACAGAGATCAGAGATTCCCAGGTCACAAGGTCAGCGAGGGCAGCATGTCCAGAGGCCTTGGCAAATGTGGGTGGTATAGGGTAGGTCACAGTATTCAGTCTCAGAACAGGGCAGGGGGGAAGGGCTATGCCTGACTCCCAGCATGCATGGCAGCTCCTGCTTAGTCACCCAGGGTGCCCAGAGCACTCCCCGGGGCGCCACAGGCAGGAAAGAAGGGCCAGCTGTTAGCTGGAGGTGATAGCAGCCAAGTCTGGCCTACTCTGGCTTCTTCTGCGGGCAGTTCTTCCTCTGCTAGCCTGAGGTTCACGGATCCCCACAGCGAAGTGTCAGGAAGTGCAGATCCCTGCGAGTTAAGCAGGCCCATGCCAGTTTGAGGGTGCCTTAGGGACTACACCAACAGACTCCAGGCGTCTCTGCGGGCTAGGCTGAGATGCCTGGCTCTGTAGTGGCTGTCCCTGGGCGTCCTGGAGTTGCTGAATGACAGTTTCTGTCCCTCAAAGGGCCAGGATGGCACAAGCTCGCTTACAACGCTGTACCCAGGGCACGATGCCGCCGCTGTTCGTATTAGTTAAAAGCTTATTAGTCTCCTCGGGAGAGTGGGATCCCACTTTGTTCCCTCAGGGTCTGAGAGCGCCTTTTCATGCTATTGTGAGCGTCGCGATTTAGCCAGGTCTTTGTGGGCCTGAAAGGACCCGCGGTCTCTCGAGGCGCACGTTCCCGTGGCACCGGCTTGGGGGGCACTGTCGTCTTCGCGAGGCCCGAGGTCCAGCGTTCCCAGAGCCACTGCACACTCCTGCGGTCCTCCGCGCGCGGCAGCTGGGGTCGATGGCACAAACCATTGAACCAGAGCAGCCCTGGGCCCCCGCTTCCGAAGGCCCTCACCTCCTCCGCCTCCTTCCAGCCAAAATGAAAAAATGCGTGCGGACCCTTTACCTCCACTTGGGGGCTATTGGACTGGATTTAAAGTGCTATTGAGGCCCAAAGAGGCCGCCTCTGTCTGAATAGCTTTGTGCGGTGTTTGCAGAGACATTTGCATCTGTTTGCGCTTGGGTAAACGCCTCTGAAAGCTCAGGCGCGCGAGAGAAAGCCCGAGGATTGTTTTGTGTTTCCCTCCCCCTCCCGGCCCTGCCCGGCGCTGGCCGATTTTGTGCGGTGAGCCACGGGCACGGAGCGGAGGCATGCAAGATCCGTCCGGTTCAAAGATTGGGCGCCCTCGCTCTCGGCCCACTTTTAAACAATTGCTGTTAACAATGCAATTTTAAGCAGAAAATCGTCTAACTAGATTAAATCCACATGACATTAAAAAAAAAAAAAAAACGGGGAGGGGAAGCCCGCATCGGTGTACGAGTGAGGATGCTAACAGGATAGAGAGTGTGAAATGCATGCGGAGGTGGAGCGATCGGCAGGTGCGGGCCTCGCTCCCGTCCCGATGCCCGGGGAAAAGAAGGGACTCCCGTGGGAGCAGGCGTGGGAGGATAGGCGCCCCATCTATGCGACTCCGAGAGGAGCGCCTGATATTAAGACCCGGACTCCTTAACCCCCTCCACCTGCGGGCTTGCGGACCCCGGCCCTCTGCGTCCCATCCTCCCCTAGTGTGAGCGCCGCAGGGCAAAGCTGGGAACTCCGGAAAGTCCTCTCCACGCGCGAGACTGCGCACACAGGCACTTTAATGGAATCGAAATCAAAGTCAGGCCTTAGAAAGCCCCATTGCTGTGGCAGCTGAGTTCCCCTGAAAGCGACAAAGCCCCGATCACCCCAGCCACCCCCGCCTCTCTTCACCAGCCCTGCCCTCGTTCCCCTCCCCCCGCGCTGCCTGGAGCCACGCTTAGAGAGCGCTCGGACGGGTTAATCACTGCAAAAACAAAGACATGAAAGGCTCTCCAATTGGAGAGCTCTCGGCGACCTCCTCCCTGGTCTGGGGGAGGGGTGGAGGGCCGCTGAGGCCGAGCTTTCCGGCGAGCGTACGCGCTCTTGCCCTCAGCCCTTAGCCGGGTGGGGGCCCCATCCCACCATCCCTAGGCGACGCCGCCCACACAATCTGGCACCCCCTGAAATGCTGCGGTGGCTGGCAGAGAGGGACAGGCGGTCTCCCACCCAACTCCACGCACAGCCACAACCCCACAAAACAGAAGCACAAAGCCCCGGGTTTTTCTTGGGCCATAGGCAAGGTTTGAGATTTGGGGGGAAAAATACAACTCCCTAGTAAAATTGAAATTAATAAACATTTAAGTAATTGTAATATGATTATCCATTGATCAAGTGTAAATCTACTAGCTTCTATTGCTCTATGTAAATTAAATTTAGTGGAGAATCTGGAAGCATAGGTAGAAGAGTCCTTAATATGATGTGGGGTGGTGCTCAGGCTGGGGTGGAGCCTTGGAAATGCTCCCTGGATTCAAGGGCATGGACTCCAAGGATGACAGGTTCCTGTTTCTTCTGTGACTGGTTCAGAGGTCCCTGACCTGACCTTGCAGTCAGCTCCCATCCTCTCACTGAGTCCCCATTTCCTCCAGCCACATTTAGTACAGTGGGGCACCCTGAGATGGGAATCCAGGCAGGGTCTCCTCACCTAGTCTGCCCAAGGCCAGGCCTGGAAGAGCTGTGGTCTCTGGTTGGTGGTCTGTCCTTCCATCCAGTCTCCTCCAGCAGAGAGGATGGGGTCAGAGGATGGGAGAGAGATGGAGAGTCTGCAGGGTGCCCATGGTGCCAGAGGGAAGTGGGCTTCCCAGGGAGTGCCCCTCAGGAGACCCGGCTGGGCCCGGGAGGCTGGGAGAGGCTGCACTGCCTTCTGGCCACTGACTTTAAGAGACAGCTTCGGTAATGCTCAGAGCTAATTGAAGATTGTCTTTCTTTTAGCCTGGAGGCTCAGGACCACCCCAGTGCCCAGCATTAACCCAGCTAAGGGTCATTCATCCCTTCCCTGTGTTACCAACCACACCCAAACCAAACAGAGCATATCCCCCAAAACGCACACAATACCCAGCTCCAAATCACTTTCCGGATTTAAGATCTAGGGCCCTCAACTATTACTAGTCAAGAAACCAGGAAGAAAAATCTCTTGCCTTTTCTGGCTTTCAGTGACCTTGCAATGACAATGTGACATTCCTGAAAATCTTAATGGGTACTGAGTGATGGGGAGCAGTGGGTAAGAACCCCCAGCCCTGGCCTATCTAATGCCAGTTGAATGTTCCTGGGTCTGAGGATACCTGAGGTGGGCAATGGCATCAGCTTTGTTTCCCAGTTGGGGCATTGATGGAGGGCTTGTCTGAAGACACTCAGAATAAGACAGCTGTCCTGTCCCCTGCCCTGGTGCACAACCATGGACAGCTCTGACTCTGTGTGCTCTCTATCTGGCAGTGACATTCACTGGAGTCCCGGGCTGTTCTAAGGCTGCGCCAGGGCAAGGCCACCATGATACAATGCCCAGGGGTGAAGCACCCCTCAGTGAGCTTTGCTCCCAGGCTGACCCTCTTCTCTTCAGTGAGGCAGGGGCTTCTCCTCTCCTCCCGTTTGCCTCTCAGGAGACTGCCATCTGTCTCTGATTGCAACATCCGTCCCTGCTGTGAAAGGGAACATCACGGGCCCCACCCCCACCCTTTGGAAACTCTCACTCTCAAAAGCCCCCTGGGGAGGCTGCTCCACCAAGACACTGGATGCACTTTCTCTGGTTTATGCCCCAGGCCTCGCTGAGTCCTAGTCCCTCTGCGTTCAGACTGAATATATAGCCAGCAGCCAGTAGCTGGCTATCAAAGAAGTATGACACCCTCTGCCTTTTTGATCTTTCGATTTCATGTCTCTCCAGTTCCTTCTGCTTCGTAGATGAGTTCTCTTCTGGCCCTTATGGAGCACCATTCTGAGGCCCAAGGTCAGAGTAAGCATAGGTCTCTGAATCCTCGATTTGATTCAGGCCCTCCAGTCCTTGGTGGACTGGTTTATAAGACTGGAGTAGCAGCAGCACCCCCCATGGAACTGCTGATAGGATCAAATGGCACAAACAATACAGACAGCTGGCACTCACATTGGAATGACCACTCTACAAATGTCAGGGGTTATTGCTGTTTGCCATTAGGACTCTTCTCCCAGGGCCAAAAATAAATAAATAAATAAATAAATAAAATAGCAGAGACTTTTCCAAGAACCTTGAACACCATACTCATTCAGTGTTTCATCCTTTCTTCCCTTGCAGTTTGTGTATCACTTACCGTTTATTGAGCACTTGACATGTTATAGTACTCAGCGCTTTCATGTGCCAGCCTCATTTATGCTTCATTATTATTCCAGGCAGTGTACAGGCAGAGAGCCCTCAGACAAGCACAGGGAAGTTACATAACCTGCCCAAGTTTCACAGCCAGAAATGGACCCTCAGATTGGTTCTCAATCCTCCTGACTCCAGAGCCAGGTTATCAAACCCCAAAAGGTCTTTGGTCATCCCAGTTTCAACATGTGGTATTCTTCCCTCAGGCCAGCTGTTTCTCTCTGACCCACCTAGATGAGGAGGGGCAGTCTTAAAGAGCCTTGCCTTGACCTGAGCATCCTGCAGAGGTGGTTTGAGCCCTCCTCCACATGGAAGCATACAGCCCTCTGAGGAGAAGGGCAGCCTGAGTGATTTGCCCTGCCTCAGTTTCCTTCTCCACCTAGTCTGGCTCCCACTATTCACCAAAAGTGCAGCCTTGCTGGTGCTTTGTACAGCCACCCACAATGCTCATATGTCCATTCCACAGGAGGCCTGTACCCCTGGCTACAGCCCTGACAGATCTGGGATGTCACCAGCCTGATGAGTACAGGTTGACACTGCCTTTTGACTGCTCAAAGGCAAGCAGATGGACGAACATCCTCCTCACTGATCCCCATGGAGGGAACTCCATTATGGGTTCAGGACAAACCAGAACCCCCACCTCTACCACATTTTAGTCAGGCCTCATTAATCGGGTCCTTTGGAGTCAAAGCCACCCAACACTGAATCCTCTTAGGAAAGGGAAATGTAGATAGAACTGAAGCCCAGCGCCCTCATTGCTCCACAACAGACCAAAAGATCTGCCCTGATCACTAGATTCCCCAGGGAAAAATGTGAAAGCCCTCCACTCAGGAATCTTTGTTGGGCCCACTATCCTTCTCCCCCAGCCCCTGCCTTGTCTAGCCTAATGCCTGCTCGCTGCCCAAAAACAGAAATGTATTTAAGCAGTCTCATTGGCCAATACAGTGAAGGCTCTCCTTTTGCTAATGAATCTAATCCAAGCTTGTTATTGGAAGGATGAAGAAATGGAGGCATTGAGAGATGGTAACTTGCCCCAGATGAGAGCCAGATGTTAGTAACAAGAAGCTAGGGTTTGAACTCTTCATATTGAGAGTATGGCATTTTCTTAGTAAGTGGATGAATGTTCCCTGCAGGCCTACCTCTGCCCTAAGTTTTAGAAAAGTACCTGTGAGATACTTGTCTTAAATCTGATGAGTGACCTTCTAGGGTGAAGGCTTAACCCCTCTTAACCTCTGACCTTTGGCCATTGGTCCCCTCTGGCCTAAACTCTTTCTCCAGGCTGAGTGAGCACAAATCCATGATCAATATACCCACAAGCTATGCAGGCTCTAGAAGCCCAGCTGAGAACCCCTGACCAAATGGAGGAACCCAAGCTAGGGGTAAAGTGACCATCTCAGGCAGGACAAATACTACAGGAGTGAAGAGCTGGGTCATGCTTGGGTGCCCACTGGGGTGCCTTTGTCCACAGTCCCTGAATCAAACCCAATGTCTGGGATGTGCAAAATGCTGCGAGGACTGGGAAAGAAGCAGCTGGCACTGGAAAGCTGACAGTCCGGAGCAGGCTCCTACAGGATTGATGAGCTTCTTCAGGATGTAGCAGGCTCCTATAATATGCAGCAGGCTCCTGCAGGAGCAGCTTAAGGCCAGCCAAGCAGGCCATAGAGCTGAGGACTTTTCCCTACTTGAAAGAACAAACAGCTTTCAAGTGCTCTCTGGAGCACCTATTTCAATGGAACCCTTCTTATGCTAATAAGAGACCCTTCTTCTCTCTGCACTACAGCTCATCTCCAAAAGATCTTGTTGCTACTGTGAGTCCTCATGCCTATGCCTGAGTGTCGAAGGGTCAAACAAGGCTCTTGAAAATGGAGGACTTTGGCTTCTGGGCTTCCCAATACACCCCACCCCCATTCATCTGAATTAGAAGTGACAGGGAAAGACATACCTCACTGGGAAAACAGACCCTTTAAGAAGCGCCATTGAGAACTAGGCAGCCACTCAAGCAAAAACTGTCCCCACAGCCAGGAGAGATGTCACTAGTGGTGCCCCAGAACTTAATGGATCAAATCATAAGCATACCTGGATTCCACATTACTGTCAGGTTACCCAACCTTGGTCATTTGTCTAATGATGACGATAAGTGAGGCCAGATGTTATAGAATGCACTTGACACATACTTGGCATGGGCCCTGGCACATAGCAAGTGGGAGCTCTTCCCCTGCCTGTGGCTCAGCACTCAGCACATGTAAGATGGGCAGATGTGAGAGGGCCCTGGGTATTCACTGAATGCAAAACTGGCTGCCGGTGGTCAGTGTGGATGGGTGCTCAGGGATACTCCACAGATTTCCTTCTTTAGAAAAGCTGAATAGGGTTTTCATCCAAACAACGGCCTAACAAAGGCAACTTCCTAGAAAGTCTCAGTATCAAGGCAGAGTCCTTGCTTGCTACCCTATCACTTGCTGTGGGTGCCCATGATTTTGTGACATGGTGTCTCTATTCCTTGGGCTCAGACCTTCCTCACAGAGCAGTGAGACAAATGAGGACACTTAACCCAGTGCCACCTACCATAGCAAAGGCTCAGTAAATGTCATGACCATCTTTTCATGATGATTTTATGGCACCTGCTGAGAAGCCTGGTTGGATGTGACACCCCAGGTTTAGGCCTTACATGGAGACAGCAGTCTAGAGAAACGGCCCTTCTCAGGGTCAAAAATGTCTTTCTGGAAGAGAACACTGAAAACCACTTTCCTAGTGCTTTGCCCCCTCCCACTCCTCTGCCGCACACACAACTATCTTCTCTTAAGGTGGTAGGGGTCAGGGGTGAGCAACCATATTCAACTGACAATGGAAAAAGGGAGAGGAGGCAGCTGTCATCTGAGTTCACCTGTGCCCCGTCCCCACCCCCTCAACACCGGGCCTCGTAGGAGCAGTGCACTCACACAGAGCCAGGAGAGAGCTGTTGCCTTGGGGAAGAGAAAGCCCTCAAGAGCGGGCCACTGATCTCCAAGGGAAATAATGGGATTTTCTGGGATTCACATTGAT
>RJWM01010143.1:0-64945 GCA_004363535.1 Dasyprocta punctata
TTTAGTCCCTTGTTCACATTCTGAAAAACACACATATGCAAGCATATGATCAAAAACCAAAAGAAAGATTCTCCAAAGGAAAAAATATATCAAATACACAAAATCAGTTAACTTTCTGGTATCTCCTGTGTAGGCTTTCTCAAGTATATATCAGATATGTTACAGCCAGCTCTCCCCTCTGTTAGCACAGTTTTTTAACAAAACTGAACTCTACAGTTATTCCAGAGGAATTATTTCAATTGGGTGGCACCTTGCCAGACAAAATAAATGTCCCTCCCTAAAAATTTCAGATGGTTGATCTCCTTCCTATCTTCTTATGCTCTCTTCTCCTCTACAACTTCCCAGGATAAGAAAAAACAGCCAAAGTTCTCATTACCCTCCTTATTGCCCAAAGTAAATGAAAACAAGCCCCTACTGTTATATTCTATGAAAATAAAATGTTTTCATCTTGTGCTCTGTTTGAAAAACTAAGAATGAAGCAAATAGGATATGTTAAATATTTAACAAAAGGGAAACATGATTATGCATCACAGTGAAGAGGTAAGAAATGTATGGCAGCATTTTGATATGTATGATAGACACAAGTCAACAAAACCTGCTTGGTAAACACTGAAGAAGTCATAAGTGCTACTTGCCAGATATCCTGGCTTCCTATACTTTGTTAGCTCATTAGTGACTAGGAGGAACCACACTACTAATGACGGCTAGTAAATTCTAAGCAGAAAGGATGCATAGAATTTCCAGACAAACCATTTAATTACAACTATGAATCCCTCCAGAATGTTCCTTTCTGTTGCCACAATCTCCAGATGGTGATTACCCAGTGAATCTGGACCCCAAACTGACAGCCATATGGAGTACGACTCAGGGACATGACAGCTGACCTCGGTGAACATGAAGTTCAACAGAGAACTAGGCATGGGCTGTTTAATCCACTGAGGGCCTGTGTGTTACTACAGAGAAATCTCACCCATGCTGCCAGATGCAAGCCCTCTGTCGTAGTCAGGGTATGCAAGGAAAACAAAACAACACGGGACACATAATTTATAGTATTATTTATGACAGTCACCCCAAAGAGTCAAATACAAAGAAAGTGCAAGAAATCTGTCCACACATTAAAGACCTAGAGAATCTAGCCAAGGGTCTGGATCCCTGCATGAGTTTAGCTGAAGATCTCAAGCCCATGACATTGCCTCCCACAGTCCAACTGGAGGCCCAGAGCCCTCGACAGTGACTCATGCAAGTCTGCTTCACAGATCTGCGCTGGGAAGGCCCAAAGATCAACAGTAGAAGCTAAAAAGTCTATGCCAGCAGTGTGAAGGATCTGTGCCAGTAGGCTGAGGGTTCTTCTCTGGAGCCTAGTAACAATGCTCAAAATAAGGTCCAGGGCTCCCCTAAAAAGTACCAGAGCCATCCTCAGCCACAACAATGTCCCGAGCTCCTCCGACAATGGGAACAGCTGAGTTCATATCAGGAAGCCAGCGTGACAAGCTTCTGCTGGAGATTAAATAGCAAACATCTTCCCCTCCAGAGCCAGGAAACATGCTCAAAGTGAGGACCAGAGCTCCCTCAAAGAGAGCTGCAGCCATTCTCAGCAACAAGGTCCTAAACTCCTCCGATGATAACAGCCGAGTTTGTATCAGGGAAGACAGCATGACAACCTCCTCCAGAAGAACCAACAGCTCTGAAAGAACCAACAACTCCAAACAACAACAACCCACTCTTCGTCTCCGTAACAAGGTCTCCTTTTTATGCTGCAACAGTTCTCTGGTGGCCCATCTATGCTCAGCACCACAGTGATTCAGTTCAGCTGGTGTTTAAATTGACCATCTGTTTTCAATCCACCATACCCTTCCTCAAAAAGTTATTTCTGGATTTAACAAATAATTAGAGACTACCTTTTACATGTTAGGCGCTCTGCTCACTTACCCTTCACACAGGCTTTCCCTTGAACACAGGAGGAAACTGAGACAGGTTTACAACACAAGTCGGTGGTACATTTAAGGTCTGAGCTCTGACTTCATGCCCAGCTGTCATTCACTTATACCCACAACTCTATTTATCTATCAAATCCTTTCTAACCAATCTTAGACCACCATATTCAGTCTCCAGAAAAGTCTATGGTTCCCAGTATTCCTGGTAGCAGGGGTATTTTCTTCCCAAATTGGCACACACTGATAAAATGTAAACTTTAAAAATCACTGTTCTCAGAGAATACAGAAAGAGTTCAAAAGTAAGAGTCAAAAGAACGATTTTCTTTTTAGCAATGTCTTTCCTCCCAGACAACAGCAGCGACGGCAGCGGTCTGAACAATCGCTGCTCCTGGACTCCTTATTAGCTGTCCGCGCTCATGCCGGGCACAGGTCTTGCCTCACACTGTCTCTGTCACTATACAAGCCCTTGTTCCCCCACTCTGGCTGAGTGGGTGCTGGATGCAATGCCGGACAGTGACCCAATTTTTCATGTAGCAGCAACAGAATAGCACCCCACCTGGGGAGGAGACATTTTAGTTTTGCTCTTTTCAAAAATACCTGTACAGATAAGTGGAAGCTTATGTGAGCACAAAGAGAATATAATGTCCTCCCAATACGCGTGTGTATCTTTGACTCTGCCAGCAGTCATCTTTGTAATAAGTGACGTTTATAGAAGATTCTTTATCCAGAATGGTCCCAAAGAGCTTCACAAAAACCTCACAAATTATGTGTAAAAAGCTTTCTTTCAGATCCACATGGAGAATCTCATCATTAACATTCTGTTTTCACACACAATGCCTCCAGATGTCAATAGGAGATTACCCACTTGTCAGGAGAATGAAATATTGGAGTCAAAACTGACCATCAGGCCAAGACATGAGAAATTTTGCTCCAAATTCATAGACTAACTATGTGTCCCTGCCCACCTGGGGTATTGTCAATGACAGCTGCTTAACTGCTGCCCACAAGCAGGCACACGTGGCTCAGTACCAAGAGTCAGAAACAACACTGCTGCACCCGCAGGAAAAGTTCCTGAGGAGGTTAGGCATAAAGAATGGAAATTGGGCTTTTTCTCTCTTGCCAGATGTGCCACAAGCTCACTCATTCCAGATTTAATAATGTGTGCTGATTGAATTGGGAGAAAAACCAGCAACTCAATTGTGCACTAATTTCTAAAATGAAATGGCGCTAGTAGTGACTGAATTGGGGGTTTCAAGTTGTTTTGGGTTTCCTACCACCCTAACAATTATTAGTTGGGTTGGAAAGCAATTTAAACTAAATCTGAAAATTTTGTGTAAAGGGTTGTCACTCTTCTGCTGTAACTTGGAAAAACTCAGACTGAACTGGATCTTACATTCATTCAAATGTTACAGGGAAGTGATATGGGATCTCCGCTTTCGGATTGCAGGCACTGAAGCTCATACCCTGCTGTTAAGTAGAAGAGTTGAAATTCAAACTCAGTTCTTCTGATGAAAGCCCAGACCCTTGTCAACTTCCAATATTCTAGCAAAAGGTTTATAAGAGTTTGTGCACACACACACACACACATATATATATGTAGATAGATAGATAGATAGATAGATAGATATAGATAGAGAGAGAGAGACAGAGAGAGAGAGATACACTTGAAGGATTTTGTGTGCATTTTTAAATCAAGCTATTTTTGTTAGGTACCTATTAGTCATTATTGTGTATTTATACATAAAGATGAGCCTTGAGTAACATCCTCTGAGCTACAACTAAATTATATAAGAAAGCTTAAAATCTTGTAAAGGAAATTAAAATGTATTTAAAGCTCCATATTAGATAATATAAAAACTAGATTGCTTAAAAGTTATATATTAGATACTCCATGACAAGAACTACATTGGACAGATAGTAATGAGAATATCATCCTCAGCTATTCAGAGGATCATGTCATAAACATGGGATAGAAAAATCAGGTGATAAAATTTGAGTTAGACCTTGGAGAATGAGTATAAGAGACAGAACACCAGAGTTTGATTGAGCTGAAAGTTGTTTTTTCTCCTCTGGCTCCAAAATCAGTGCACTCATCTGATTGCCACCTGCGCCACTCTTCTGCCCTCACACCAAGTCCAGCTCCCTCCTGAAATAAAAGCCAATAAAAATTGATGTGAGCAGAAGACAATTCTGTGAGCAGGGCAGCAAGATGTCTCAACACTCTTTTCTAATTTAAAAGAGAATGATCCAAACATGTGAAGCATTCCATTTAAGCCTGGACTGACATCCATGTCATGGTTGCCACCTGAACACCTTTGCTAAAATATTTGTCTTCCCCTTACAAACTGTCACTGAGAAAACCAGAGACATAATGATAGAAGGTTATCTGATTCCTTCCCAAAGTCCATGTCAGAAATTTGAGCTGAAGGAAGTTCTAAGTATAGCATCTATAGATATGTATGGAGAGATATATATATCATGTAGATATGTGTATCTATATATGAATATATATATAATCTTAATAGATGTAGCTTTTGTACATAGAAACCCAAAATCCCCTGACATAAAGCAAAATATAAACAAGAAAAAGCATAAGGAACCAATAACCATGTTTAAAATAGAAGCAACAAGGGCCAAGAGTTTAGCTCTGTGGCCTAAGCTCCTGCCTGGCAGGTGCGAGGTTGTGAGTTCAATCTCCGGTACTGAGGAAAACAAAAAAGTAGTTTCTAAAGCAGAAGTGACAGAAAAAAGGCATTACATACAAAGCTTTTACAAATCCATAAGAAAATAAGAATATCCCTGTATCAGTCAGTGTTGTACTAGACAAACAGATATAACGCAAGATACACAAATGTACAAGAATGTGCAAGATTGGCTCATGATGGTCAGCCACAGAGTCGGATGAGGACGCACGTAGAACGCAGAGGGCGTCTGCACACCGGAGACCAAGGGGTTCGGTCCAAGGTCTGGAGCTCACTGCAGCATCCATGCAGGTCTGTATCAGGAGGCCGCTGGGCCTGCTACGGAAGGCTGAAGAGTCTATGCCGGAAGCCAGAAGATGACGTCCAGAGTGAAGGGAAGACTGGAGCGCCTCGGGAGAAAGGGAAGCAGGTCCGTCCTTCCTCATTTCCTCTTTATACCATCCGTGTGACAAGCCGCCCTGGGGTGGGACCTCCACACCGGAGGGCATAGAATTACTGAGTCGATTTAGTTAAGCTTCTCCTAACTAAACTTCTCAAAGTGACACAATCACTCAACTGTTACAATCCCATTATAACACGTGGACAGGAAACAAATGTATTTTAAGATGTTATATCCCATTAATAATCAAAGGCATGATTATTAAAATAGGGATATGGTATTTCCCACTTGTCAATGTGGCATTAAAAACAGACTCAAAAGTGCTGTCACTGTTCTAAGTATAAACTGTTACAATCTTTCTGCAAGTATATTCAGAAATTAACAAAATATTTTGCATGCTATTTGACCTAGAAATCATTATTTCTGTGAGTTTTTCATAAAGAAATAACCAAGAATGTGTACAAAGATATACACCAAGCATGCTCACCATAGCACTTTTCATAGCAATGCACAATTGGAAGCAATTTAAATATCCAAGGGATGATCTTAGTGATTAAGTAAATCATAGAAAGCTTGTTTAACTTTCAATATGGCTCTATAGTACTACATTTTTAAGATGGAAAAATTCTTTGGATATTCAATCTGTATATATGGTATAATCCCATATTTTCTTAAAAATTATCTACACAGAAGTAAAAATGAGGTCCTAAGGATGAAGTCCCGATCCAGTAGGATTAGTTTTCTTGTTAAAAACAGAAAGACAACAGAGAATTTATTCTATCTTTCATTGTTCTGTGAACAGAAGCAAGTTTACGTGAGGACACAGCTAGAAGGTGGTAATCTAAAGCCACAAAGAGAGTCCTCACTAGAAAATGAATTGACTAGAACCTTGACCTTCAATTTTCCAGTCTCTGCAATGTGTGAAAATTAATTTCCATGAAGTCACCCAGTATTCTGCCAGTATTTTGTTAGAGCAGCTCAAGTAGACTAAGACATCTTACCTGGAACTCTTGACTGGACCTCCAACTGTCTGCCCAACCTTTAGTAGTTCACCTCAAAGCCTGAACATTTTCCCAGTAATATGGTCACTGCAAATTTGCTGAAAATGTTGGAATCCTAACATTTCCTTGTACCTTTCTCCTTACACTGTCATCACATGAAACCTATGCAGGTGTGACCTCCCCTCTCATCTACACCCATCTCCATTCCCATCCCCTACAAAGCCACAGTGGTATCTGGGATTTCTGTGCCCTCTTGGGCTCTGGAGTTGGATAATAGCCTGTTTCCATTATTTGTTAGTTCAAATCCTGAACTATCAAAGCCCATGTCTTCATTTCTTTCTCCATCCATCATCCCGGGACACTGCAGCCCAAGCACAGATGGCAGTGGAACCATTCGAGTTTAGCAATAGCTTTTTTCTCAACCCCTGGTGGAAGAGCTAATCTGACGGTCAATTACTTCACTTCTCCATGGATAAAACTGAGGATTTTATTTTCTTTAGTGGAAAAATGAAAACAAACGAAAGCATATACCTGTATATACTGTGTGTGTGTGTGTGTGTGTGTGTGTGTGTGTGTGTAACACTTAGCACTTACTTTACACCTTTGGCAGCCAGGAAGTGTTCCCAGCTCTCTTAGGAACACTGGATCCTGATTAATTTACAGCAGAGTCACCTTCTGAGACCCGCACAGTACCCCACTGAAGACAGCCACTACATTCAAGGTCATGCCCCTACCTAGGGCAGCCTCTATCCAACTACTGGTTGATTGGGGGTACTAAGGCCAGTACCTCACCTCAAAATGGAATAAATCTAAAAGGTCATCCAGGTTTAGACCTTTTTGTGGGATTGATTGCAGGGTTTGTTGAGACTACAGCTTAGTTTAATTTTTTCCCTCTGTCCAATCCTACAGTAAATCATTGCAAACAAACATTCATCTTAGAACCCATCTGTATGGATTCTAACATAAGACAGGGTAGATGAACAATTTGGACACATGGTTAGTAGTGTTTGTATGTAAGATATTCTAAAACAGAGTTGCAAAATGCTTTGCTCCATGGCTTGCTGGTCGAGAACCCCATTTAACATCCCTCCCAACAAAGGATTAGACCTGCACAAGTTCTGATTTAAGCTCCAACTCTTTCATGGTTGGCTCTTTCATGGTCAGCTAAATTTATAGTTGACTCTTAAGTAAGCTGGATTGTGCAGTGCAGTGTCTGGCTCGTACTATGCAACCAATAAATATGCCTTTTCAACTCAACCCTGCTCCAGTTAGGATGTGTTTTTTTTTTTCTTCATTTATTGATTCAACAAAACTATGATACCTACTGTGTGCAGGTTACTGTCCTCATTGTGGACTACAGGTATAGCAAAAATTCATCAAATGCTAGAGCACTTTTCCCTAGAAGATTTGATTTATTGTAAAAAGTAAAGGAATACTCAGTAAATGACAATTTAGGATAAGGCTCCAGGTCAGACATTGTGAGAGACCTGCATGCATAAACAAAATGTTCTTCTGGAGACAATAGTATCTGTTTAGAGAAAGAAAGTATTCAGAAGGCATCATGCACCCAGCTCTTTAAGTGTGGGCACTAAGTGTGACCACATTAAAAACAGATGTCAGAATAGGAAGACAGCCCTGTGGGCCCACAGCGGTAAAGCCTCGCCCCTGACACATTCCGGACACAAGCGAAGGCTTGAGGGCTAATACTTCACTCAACTGTTCTATTTCATTTTCCCAAAAAGAAATCTCTCCTTTTTTCTTCCACACATAAGTAACTTGTATTTGTTTTTCCCCCTATTAGAAGGGCTGGCAGACTGCAGACATTCAACATTAACCTTGTGCATAATAAAACCTCAAGATTGGATCTCTAGGAAATTTCTCATATTTGCCAGCCCTATGAAGAAAACATTTGTTTTCACAGCTGAATTATCCACTTTTTTTCTACTTTAAAAATGTTTTAAATCATAATTTTGGTAGACTTTGAAAGAAATCATCTCAATTGTTGGATTTAATATTCTGATTTTTGGTTTCTTCTCTCTCTCTCTCTCTCTCTCTCTCTCTCTCTCTCTCTCTCTCTCTCTCCCCACACACACGTGCAGAGCCACTATTATTAGAAACTCACGACCTATAAAATGGGGTATAGATGGAGATCAGATGGATGGTACTTTAGAAATACATTAGGTAGATTTTGGATGTCTGCACTACACAATAGGCAGATTTTTCACAATATCTGTTACTAAAAGAGAAATGATTGGCACTCTTTCTGCTATCGAAGCTACTGGTAGGAGACACCTACAACTGCCCCATCACACAAGGTGCCTGTGGCTGGTATGTTTGCTAGGCCAAAAGCACAACCAGCTATGGTATTTCCTGGAGGTAAATTTTGTATTCACTCCTAGTTGAAGTACATCAGGGTAAAAATCTTGTACATGTCTTGACAACGGGAATACAACGTGGCAATTTAAAATTCTGTGCTACTTGAATAAGAGAGGGCAAAAAGTAGACATTCTCAAGATTATTCCATTGCTCAGACTAGTAGGAAATTGTTCAGCAATGATGTCACCCTTCTGAAGACTCGTATTTGGGTCAGATTTGGTGTAAGAATATAAATTCAAGATTTGAAACCACTTTAAACAGTCTCACTAGAGCAGTTAGAAACTTTCATTTTCCACCTGTGACTCACGAAATATATCCGCCCTCTCTGCACTTGATTTTCAAATTATGTTGCATGTCCTCACAGCTTTAATGTCACTGATGACTGGCCTTATCTGGCACTTTTCTTCAATGAAAATCTCGTTTTTACCCATTGCTGAGTATATTTCATTTTTGCTTCCCACTAAAACTCTTGCTTTATGAAGTTTTAGGAAATACCTGAAACCCTATTCCAGATATTTACTGGAATATCTGAAACCCTATTTCCCACGCGCACAGATGTTTATTGGCATCTGTGCTTGAGTACGTGTACACAACGTAAATGAATCCTCTGATGAGTCTGGTGTCAGAGTCTGTAACTTCACACCCCGAGGCAGCCCTGATGCCATCCAGATCATCTTCTGAAAACGTCATCCAGGACCAGCTGTGTCAACCAGTTCCCCTCTGTGCCCAACAGCCTGCACTGCCACTAATGGTTCTAATGTCTTAGCACACATTCGTGTGTAACACACAAACTGAAGTAGCCCACTTCCCTCCTCTGGGTACTCTGTGCAATACTCGATAAAGCAGTCTCACTGCCCCGGCGCGGCACCAGCCAGCACCGGGCACCATGTGCCTCTGTGGTCAGGCAGCAGGCTGCTTCTAAGTGGACCCCGCTGCCGCCTCTGCAGGTACCTTCACAACGCGGACACCGCGGTACTGCTGCACCCTTCCTTGCGGTATGAGATGGCTTCTCTGAGCATTCGCAAATGGGAAGAAGCGTCGTAACACTTCAAGCCTAGTAACAGCTATGCAGAGTTGTGCAATCTTAGAAGAACTTAGAGATAATTAATTTCAATTCCTCAATTGTAGAGGGTACAGATAGGCCAAGAAGTTAGGTTACTGTTCTCAAAGACACTTCTTTAAATATCCCCCTGTGCTTAGCATTGGGTAAAACCCAGACTGTCTGTCTGTCTGTCTCTTTCTCCCTCTCTTATTCTTGCACTCGCTCTTGAGAAAACCATATTCCAAGGAAGGATACAGCAAGCAACATATGCTTATAACATGGCTCAGTAACCAATTCTTTGAGATAAAGATATTGTAATGGTTATATTTAGATGTACCCCAAAGTTCATGCACTCACGGGTGGGACTTTCAGGAGGTTCCTGGCTCATGGATGTGAGACGCTGGATTCGTTCACCGATGGGTTTGCAGCTGGTGTGGTGTTGGGATGTGAAGCCCTGTGGGTGTGGCCTGGAAGGGCAGATACAAAGATCCCTCCTCCTCCCTTGATGGCTGCTGCTTCCTGCCTGCCATCCGCTGTCTCTCCTCTGCCACACTGCCCTGCCTTGGAGCCAGCCAACTATCGACTGAAACCTCTACAAACTGTGAGAGAAAATAAACTTCCTCATTTACATTGTGGGTGTTGGGTATTCTGTCCCAGCAATGAGAAAGTAACTATGACCATCATGCACTGCATAACAATGTTTCAGTCAATGATGGACCATGTAGACGATGATGAACCCATAAGATTGTAATAGAACTAAAAAATTCTTATTGTCTGGTGACATCATGGCTGTCATGACATCACAGCATAATTCATGATTCATGTGTTTGTGGTGCTGCTGATGTAAACAAACCTGTTGTGCTGCCTCCAGGATACAAAGGTAGCATACAGTTTACAGTCCATAATACTTGGTAATGATAATAAATGACTGCTACTTATTATGTATTCATTATATTTCATCATTATTGTAGACCCTTCTTATAAAATGTTTACTGTAAAACAGCATACCATGTTATCCCAACAGCGAACTCAATGCATCTCACTTTTATTGATGATATAAGAAGCCACATCAGGTGACGGAACTACACCATCGAAATGAAAAGACTCATTTCATAGGAACAAATACAAATGGCCGATGGATACATGAAAAAATGTCCAACGTCAGTGGCCATTTGAGAAAAGCAAATTAAAACAACACTGAGATTCCATCTCACTCCAGAAAGAATGGCTACATCAAGAAATCAACCAACAGCAAATGCTGGTGGGACTGTGGGGAAAAAAGGAGCCCTTCTCCACTGTTGGTGGGAGTGTAGACTGGAAGTCAGCATGGAGATTCCTCAATAAACTAAAGGCAGAAATTCCACCTGACCAAGCTATTCCCTTCTAGGTATTTTCCTGAAACAGTTAAAGACACATACCAAAGTGATGTATGCATACCCATGATTATAGAGCACAATTCATAATAGCTAAATCTAGGAAATAGCCTCTATGTCCACTAACAGATGAATGGATAAAACACACAATAGAGCACTACACTGCCATAAAAAAGATAAACTTGAATCAATTTTAGGAAAATGGATGTATCTTGAGACCATATTGTTTAGTGAAGGAATGTAGACACACAATCATAAATATTACATGGTTTCTCTTACATAAAAAAAGATACATATATATTAAGAGTGTAAGAGTATGCACTAACAAGCAACTTCACCACATAGTAAAATTAATAGTATGCCTGTCCTTAAAGGAAAAAAAAATACAACTAGCAATTTGCATATCCTTAATGGAAAAAAGGAGAAAGGAAAAAACATATTGTAATCTAGGGTGAACAACGTAGCTAAAAGTGTACCTTGACTTAGTTCAATGTGTTTCATGTGATTTTTGGTTTATTAGTCTGGTTCTCAATCTGTATATATGATAATTAACTTCATAAGGTCTTATGAGATAAATAAATGAATCTGGAAACATAAAAGGAGATTCAAAGGACAGGGAAGAGAAGGGCGTGGAAATGCGTAATGTACACGTATGAATCCCCTGCAGTGAGTGCAATCATTGTGTCCCGCAAACATCTGCAAGTCAAAACCAACGACGTGGCCCATGACCGTATTCACAGTGTGTGGTCAGTGTGGATGAGAAGCAAAGCTGGCGAGAGGCGGGGTGGGGATGTAGGCAGGGTTCATGCACATGCACCCACTTTGCCTCTGCTTTCATAGCTTCGGGGTGGCCAGCCCAAACCAAGCTTCCAGGTTGTCCTAGCCCTGTGTGCACAGCTCAGAGCCCTGAGCCGTCTATAAATCCTGAGCAGTGCAAAGGGAGCAGCTCGCCTGCCCTCTGCACCCTCCTGTCCTAGGAGAGGTGACCCCTCTCGCTCGTCGCCTCAGGGTCATTGAGCCATGGCCTTGGCATCTGGCTCTGACACGAGGCGTGGCAACAACAGTACCTGAAACGAAGCAAAGCAAACTGATACTACTTTTTTCTTATCATTCCTCTTCCTGGCTCCAAAGGCTGTATTTTATTAGTCTCTACTGAAATGCAGGGAAGACAGGCGGCAGGGAGCTATATTGGATGTCAGGAGCAAATTACACAAGGTCACCCCATGTACTATATGTGTTCTTGCAACCAACTCAAACATCGGGTTCTGTGAAATGTGTACCATTATCAATTTAGACCATAGATTTCTTGGGCCTGGATAAAGACATGTATTCTTCCTTTGCAAATTTTCTGTTCTTCTTCCCTCTAATCTCCATTTAAAAAAATCTTGCCTCCTAAATTTTCTATACATCACTTTCAAATTTTTACAGCTATCAATGAATAAATTATGCAATTTGAAATAATGATTAAATTAATACCAGTAGCCTAAGGAAGCCTATATCCCACAGAACAAAGAGACATTTAAGAACAAGAGAACTTTTAACTTCGTGTCACCTTTGGACACCATGAAGATAAAACTTCTCACTGGTAGAACTGTGCCATACAAGTCACAGAATTTCCTGAAAGTAGCATTGGGAGGATCAGAGGCTTTGTTTCCTTTTCCAGTAACTCATGGATATTTTCTAAATCTCTGCACTGCTTTTTAAATATCAGTACAAGAACTTTATCACCTCATGTTTTATTATTAAGCAAAAATTATGAATTCATTCAAACTGTAGCTCTAAAAATGTTGGGAATAAAACACCACTCCTCCCTTCAAGACCAAGGGTAGGGGACAATTTCTTAAAGAGGACACAGAATCTAAAATTTATTTTTTAAATGTATATATTTAGTATGGGCATGTGCAAAATCTCTGAATAAACTTGTGCATATGTGATTAAATCAAATTATAGAAATGTTTCTAATGACATATAACCCAGGAAAAACGAAAAGGTAAATTTGAGGAAGTAATTCCAAAGTATACATAACAAGGAAATATGCTCAGAATACATCAAGAGCTCCTAAAAACAAGAAAAGATAAAAGTCAGGTAGACTAACAGGCAAAGAATACACATACATCCTCAATATAGAGATATATATGCAAATAGTAAAGAAAATTATTTTCAAAAGCATTAAGCCTCACAAACTATATGCAAAGTAGATAGTAAAGTAGCCCTACATTACTGCTATCAGTTCAATAAAAACTCAAATACTATGTCTTTACCTGTCCAAAATGACAGATTCAGGGCATAATGCTAGTGGGAATAGTAAACAATGTATGAGCTGGCACTAACAAACAACTGTAACCACATAAGTAAAATTAATAGTATGCATGGTCTTAAAATAAAGTATGCATATCCTGTGATCCTGTGAACATAGTTTAGAAAATGTCTATGTTTTTACACAAGAAATAAATAAAACATGATTTTTAGGGCACTATTAATAATTTTCACAAAACTAAAAAGCAATCCTAACCCCCATGATTAATGGCATTTTCACATAAAATATAGTGTTATTATGTGCTAAATGAATGTACATCAATTAAAATGAATAATCTTATTTATCTATATGTAGTAGCATAGATACATCTCCAAAGTATATTGAGCCAAAAAGGAAGTTACAGATTACTAAGTGCAATATCATTTATGCAAATAGTTTCAACAAGTACTATAGTATTGTGATCACATCCCCCTTATTTATTACTGCAGAATAAATCATCCCAAAATATGGCGACCGAAAATAATAAAACTTTTTTGCTCTTGCTATAGATTAAATGCTGCTACCTCAAAATTTGTATATCAAAGCTCTACTCTCAAATATGATTGTATGATTGTATTTGGAATAAGGAAGTAATTAAGGTCAAGTGAGTTCATAAGGCTGGGCCCCTGCTCCAACAGGATTAGTGTTCTCAAAAGAGGAAACAAGAGAGCTGGCTTTTGCTTGCTGTCTCTTCTCCTTCCTCCCTGTTTCCTTCTAGTTCCCTCTCTCTGCCTCTCCATCTTCCCTTGCCTCCCAGATGAAGACAATCAAGAAGGAAATCATTTGCAAGCCAGGCAGCATGCCCTCTCCAGTAACCCACCACAATGACACCTTATCTCAGACTCCCATCTCCAGACCTGTAAGAAAATACGTTTCTGTTATATAAGCCTCCTCGTCCATGGTGTTTTGTAATGGCAGCATGAGCTGACAAATGCAGCCCACAACCGGCAAGATGGGTGGGGCTTGATGGGGAAACCTCCTCCACTGAGCTTCAGCTGGGGTGGCTGAAACCATTCAAGGCTGGATCACTGGCCAGTATTGTACCTGAGGGTGGAAAGTTCTGGGCTGCTCAGCCTCTCTCTATCCAGATGTGGGCTCTTTAGCAGTGGCTTCGATTGCAGATCTCCACACTGACTCAGCTCCCAAGGCATCTGTCCCAGGAGAGAGGAAGGCGAGCAGATGCCAAAGACTCTGTGAGGACTTGGACCCATTCAGAAATCATGCAGTGTCCCTTCTACTGCAGGCATTGTGAGAAACTACCTTGTGATGTAGCAGTTACAGACATGCTTTTGCCAAGAATTACAGACATACTAGCAAAAGTTTTGGAAGGCCACCATTATATGTATGTGTGTGAGGGACAGAGGGAGAGAGGTGTGTGTACACCACACTTGCAAAAGTATTTAAATGAACTAAGTACATAACAAATGTATGGGTATATGCACCAAACTAAATTTGAAATGGATCAAAGGTCTACTTATTAAAACAGAATCATTAAATCTGCTGGAAGATAGAATATGTAAAATTCATGAAGACATTGGTGTAGACAAAGACTATGAATAAAACCCAGATCACATAGGAACTACCATAGAGTATCAATAACTGGGATCTCATCTTATTAAAAGCTTTTGCACAGCAAGAGAAAACACCAAGAGTGAAGAGACAGTCCACAAGGTGGGAAAAAATATGCCAGCTGTTTCTCGGGCAGAGGATTACTATCATTAACATATAAAGAACTAAAAAAAATCAGACCTCCCAAATTTAAAAATCCAATCCAAAAATGGGCATCTGAGATGAAGCATCTCATATGAAGAAACAAACAGCAAATAAATATATGAAAAAATGTTCAACATCATTGATTATTTGAGAGATTCACATTAAAACATCACTGAGATTCCATCTCACTCCAGAAAGAATGGCTACTATCAAGAAATTGACCAACAGCAAATGCTAGAGGGGCTGTGGGGAAAAAGGAACCCTTCTCAGTCAGGTCTGAAACCTCCCAAATGAGGGGATGATGAAGGCTTAAATAAAAGAGACAATTGTTATGATTTTAGGGATCCAGTAGGATCAAAACTGTCTCGCAGAATTTGATATTCTCTGGGGGCTGAGACAAAGAACTTCTCTGGATGCCTATATATATTTGATTTTCAAACAAGGGAAGGGATTAGAATGTAAAAATAAACTGAGCAGGACCTTGGGAGTCCATTCACAGATTTCTCCAAGTAATAAATTATGTTAATTTAGGAGAACTGTCTTTTCTCTAGGTTGACCACCACCAAAAGAATCAGATGCCTGCAGCTATAGTCTTATTTTTTTTGGTACAGAAACTAAGTTTATTAATTAAATGGATTTCTAAAAATTTTTTGGTGCCAGGGATCAAGCTCATGACCTCATGCTTGCCAAGCAGGCGCTTACACTGCTGAGCTAAACCCCCAAGCCTTTGCAGCAGCAGTCTTTATCTAGTTAATTGTGGTTGGAGCCAGGCATTCTGAGCTGTGGCCTTGTCTTGCCCTTTGAGGCATCATGGCATCACAGGCCACTACAGGCCTCAATCAGGACCAGTGATTCATAGAGGTTCACTTACTATGAGACCACTGCCCTTCTCCAGACAAGGGATGTAGGCCTGGGACAGCCTCACATGTGAACATAGAAAGCCAATTGGTTAATTTTAAATCCTGCTCAGAGTCACTTTGTAGTCATCTCCAACACTTCTCCACTGTTGGTGGGAGTGTAGACTGGTGCAACCACTGAGGAAATCAGTGTGGAGATTCCGCAAAAAACTAGGATTAGAGATCCCATTTGACTCAGCTGTTCCCCTTGTGGTTATCTTCTCATAAGAATTAAAAACATCCGACCATATCAATATATTTGCACCCATGTTTACAGCAGCATGATTTGTAACAGCTAAATCTTGGAAACAACCCAAATGCCCATCAACTGAGGAATGAATAAAAAGATATAGCATTTTTATATAATTGAGAACTACTTAGCCATAAAAAAGGGTGAACTGGAGACTTTTATAGGTAAATAAATGCAACTTGAGGCCATACTCATAACTGAAATAAATCAGACTCACATGTGTAAACATCATATTACCTCCCTAGTATAAGAAGCTGAAAGAATAAATAAGATCCAAAAGGTATAATAGATATTGCAACATGGGAAGAAACTGTTCAAAAAGAAAGAGAAACTGGGATGAGGGAAAGGAGAAAAGAAGAAAGCGAAAAGCAAAAATAATGCATATGTATATATATATATATATAGTAGTTAAGATAATTATACTACCAATTTCTCTTGATTTATTGAAAAGAAATGTTTGTGCTAACATTGTTTGGACAATTAAATTCCTATATCCTGTACTCTGAATAACTAATTTACAGATAACAATATGTAATGCATTAGTTATTCTTACTCTCCTATTATCTCGTTTTGAAATTTTGTCTTATTTTTTCTCTTTAAAATAAAATTTAAAAAATTCATAGGTGTGATTTTTCCACTTAGAAGAGAACTAGAACAAGTGAGAAAGTTTTAAATTTTTTCATATTTATATTTAATAGTTTATTAATATTTTAATTGAGAATTATAGGATATTAATAAGTCATCCCAGGAGGTCAGGAATGTTGAAAATGCCAGGTTGGTTGCATTCTTAGCTCCAACTAAAGCCTTCTTTACAGCCGTGCCTTCTGTAATACTGCCTGATTTCATCCCATAAAAGGTAAGGTCTGCTTTCCAGCTTTTTGAGCAGAACTGGGGGTATAACTTGTTTTGATCACTGGAAAGCAAAGGAGGTGCTAACCATTCATCACTGTAAGATGAGGTTCCAAGAGGCCTTGAACACTTTTGCTCTCTTGCATCAGACCCCTGCCTCCACCATGACAGTAACCCTGAACTAGTTCATGGAGGATGAGAATCCATGGAGAGCAGAACAGAGCCATCCCAGCATGGCCTCCAGAGACCAGAAGCCTCTGCCTTTCCCAGCCTGACTCATCAGCCAACTGCAGATGTGTGAGCAAGCCCACCCAGATTATCAGAACTTCCCATGGTGACTTGCTTAAGGAGAAATAACAAATGGTTAATGTTTTAAGCAATTAAACATTTAGTTGACATGTTCCTTGATAACATTACCTGATGCAAAGTGCATATTATATTATTCTTTAAACTTTAGGGGTAGGCAGTGCTAGGGATTTAACTCAGCCTTTTTTTTTCCTTGAATTTTCCTTAAGTTCTAAAATCCTCTGGGCTCAAACTTGCAATTCTCTTGCCTCAGCATCCCAGAGTACTGCCATTATGGGCATATGCCACCATGCATGACTTAAACTTTTCTATAGTTTTACAGTTTTTCAAGGTGATAGAGACAGAAAGCAAACCCTGGGATGAAATAATCATGAGGCAGAGTCCACCGGCTGCCATCAGGACCCATAGAAAGTGCAGGCTGGAAGAGTTGTCTATCCAAGACCCCACACACCCATCACAATCAGGGAAGTCTCAGTGTAGCTGCATGTGACTGGAGAAACCCACTCTGCATGTCACCTCCTCCCTGGGAACCCAGATTAAGAGAAACCCAGGTGGCTGACCCATTGCCCTACACCACAGAGAGACAGCCAATGCAGGAAGTACATGGGATCCCACAACTGGCTCATCCAAAGGAACCCAGGAAAATGACAAGATGAAGGAGCAAAAGGCAATCTCCACACCTCCAGCCCACACAAAACAAGTCTGGGAGACATGGACATGGAATAAAATGGAAGTCACACACCTGAAATCTCTGAAAGGATAGCAACTGAAGTAAAGAAACACCTTCATGAGGCTATAAAAGTAATCAGATCAGAAATAATGTCTCAGGTAAAAGAAGAAATCACAAACATAATGAAAGAATTGCTGAGCATATCTAAAGAAGACATAGATAAAAGAGGAGCAAAGAAAAAATGATGGAAACCTTGAATGAACAATATAGGAAGGAATTACAATGCATGAAACAGATTCAAAGAAGCATTCAGGAAATTTGAAACTCCATTTCAAGTTGGCAAAACCACTTGAAAGAAACTGAAGACAGACTCTCAGACCTTGAAGACAGGATTGTAGCTAGCAATTATGAAAGGAAAGATCTCTTAAAAGTAATAAGGAACCAGGAAATAACAACTCAATGACTGCAAGACAATGCAAAGAAAAATAATTTAAGAATGATAGCTGTCAGCAAAAAAGCAGGGATCAACACAAATGACATAAAAACTACATACAGAAGTAATAAGAGAAAACTTCTCAACCATGAGAAAAGGACTTGACATGCAGATAATTGAGGCATGTAGAACTCCAACTAGTCATTACCAAAATAAATCTACACCCAGACATATAATAATCAAGATCCCAGAAATTCAGCATAAGAACAGAATTTTAAAGGCTGTTAGAGAGAAGAAACAGATCACCTAAAAAGGAAATCCCATCAGAATCATGGCAGACTTCTCAACATAAACCATCAAGTCAAGAAGAACTTGGAGTGAAGTGTTTCAAGTGCTAAAGAAAACAATTTCCAACCCAGGTTGATATACCCTGAAAAACTATCTTTCAAAATTAATGGAGAAATAAGATACTTCCATGATAAAGAACAAATGAAGGAATTCATGACCACCAAACCAATCCTACAAAGAGTATGAAGGATGTTTCAGAGAGAGATAAAGATGATCACAGTTCCAGGAACAGCAGCAGAGGGTAATCTCTAAGCATGGCAGGCAGTTGAACAGAGGGGAAAAGTGGGGGTTCAACAGCAGGAGGATAGCATAGCAGAGATGAGCCAGTGCATGTCAGTCATAACTATTCACATAGATGGCCTCAGTTCACCAATGAAAAGAAACATGGGCAGAGCAGATCGGGAGACAGGATCCATCAATTTGCTGTACACAAGAAACACATTTGACTTGAAAGGAAATTCACAGACTGAAGGTCAAAGAAGAGAAGACAATGCTCTATGTGACAAGGACCCAGAAAACAGCAGGGGTAAACAGCCCACCAACCACAGAATGGATAAGAAAGATATGGTATTTCAATACAATGGAAAGCTACTCAGCTATAAAGAAAGATCATCTTAAGGATCTTGTAGGTAAATGGATACAGCTTGAAATCATGCTCATGGGTAAAATGGTTCAGACTCATATGGGTGAACATCATGTTGTCTCTCTAGTATAAAAAACTAAAGGAGTTAGTAGGGTCCAAAATGTACAATAGATATTGTAAAGGTGAAAAGGGAGGAATTGTATAAAAAGGAAAGGTGGTAGCCATTGTTAATTTCCTATTACCTTGTTTTGAACTCCTGTATCATTTTCATTGTTTTGTTTGGCTTGGTTTTATTCTGTTTTGTTTGATTCTGTTATATCTGATGGTATGGGCAGCTATTTTGAAAATAACAAGTTATATCATGGTAGCCATTGTTGATTTCCTATCATCTTGTTTTGAAGTCCTGTACTGCTTTCATTGTTTTGTTTTGATTGTCTTTGTTCTGTTTCATTTTGTTTGGTTTTATTCTCTTTAAGATAAGAAAAAACAGAAAAGGAAAAAAAGAACCTTAAGGTAGACAATTGCTAGTTACATTTTGCATATTACATAATGACAAATAAAAATAAACAGCAATGCCATGATTAATGAATAAGATCCTAATAAATTAAGTTTCCTTAGGCAAAATCTTCTAGAGGGTGTGATGAGATGCAATAATGGAATCTATTTATCTAGTAATATCTTTATACCCTAATCTTTATCTTTAAAAATCAATATAATTATGTGAGAAAATTTTTTGGAATGTATTTTAGTTTGGTAATTTCTTTTTAAGAAATGAAAGTTTTCAATTCAAAAAAAACATTTTTTTTGAAAAAGAAAGTCCATCTGAACAGTGCCCTCCTCTGGGCAGAGTTCTGATAACGGATGAATATTCCAAAGATGTAGACACAAAGGACAGCAATGAGTGATGCCCTGTTATTCACAATATTACATCTGCACCCCGAAGTCCAGGTCTAGCAGGATTACTAGTTAAAAAAAAGAACTGCTCACATTTCTGAGAACACAGCACGAGCTCCAGAGATCAGAATTACCCCTCATATTTCAACAAGGATGGAATAGGTTTATTTCAGTACCAGAGAAAAGCACCTCACACTTTTTGCAACTGTTGTAATTTGACTTGATTTTATTCCTTGCATTATGCTAATAACTCAAAACAATTACGACATTTTACTTTTTGTATCAAGAGATTCACAAATCATAAAAATCTCTTAGCTGACTAGATGACCTAATTTTGGGATTAAAAAAATATTGATGCAAGTGTGCGTGTGTGTGTGTGTGTGGTATGTGTTTCTTCCCACAATGCCCTGGAAGTCATGTTTTCCAGGGCTTCCATGAAGCTCAATACATAAAGCAGATCAAAATTAATCATTGAAGGGGGCAGTTATTATGGCTCTGTCCTCTTGGGCCAATATATATAAAGACAATGGTGGGAAATCAATAATGTCACTGGGTCAAGGGCACTTGGTGGTGCACAGCCAGCAAAAGCTCTTCCCCCGTATTTACACAGGGCACAGTTTAAAGAAAGAAAAAGGAGGTGATTTCTGAAGCTGAAATCTCTACTCATGGGATAATCTCAAGGCTTTTGTGGAAGTTACTACCCAGTACATATTTCTGCTGTCAGCTTGCTTCTGTCGCTGCATTTAAGCCATGAAGTGCTTTTGCTGTTGATTCGACTATTGTGGCAGGAAAATGACCTGTAAAGTTCTTTTGCGGATCTCGGCATTTTGCATATATTATAGAAATACAAGAGGGAAAAATGTGTTAAAAATGAAGTTTATGAAAAGTCATCCCACTAAACTTTACATTTCATAGAACACAGAGACTGCTTGATTTGTGAGACTAAGTGGGAGAGAAAAAGGAGACCTGTCAAGGCAGAAAAAAAATCTCCATATTCTCATGTTTTCAAGGGCAGTTGTCAGCTTTTTCTTTCTACAAAATCACAGTGGTAAGTGACAAAGTAAAAAAAAAAAAAAAAATGTGCCATACTGTATTATTTGACCTCTTTTGGGTGGCTCTGATGTGCAAAGAACTTAATAGCTTGGAACATATGCTTTCTGGGGGGTGGGGTGACAAATGTGTGTAGACGAAGATTTCAGAGCAATCTGATTGAAAGCAGTGACAAAAGCCTCAAAATTGTATGAGCTCCTTGAAGGAAGAGATTTTGGTTTCACGTGAGAAAGGTTAAAATTATATCCTTCAGAGGTAACCAAGGGATAGCTCTGCTTAATTTGTAGCAATCGAATAGTGGACTAAGAGATGAAATTTCTAGGTCTGCACCATGACCTGGTGCCAAGTGAGCGTTTATCAGTGCCGACCATCTCTCCCCACTGATAATGGGAAATGAGAAAAACCGCCCCTCAGGAAGGACGCGGCTGCTGATTGCATCAACAAAACATTTGCCAGGGATCCACAGCCTTAGCGGGCAACGGCAGCCTCGGCCCCTCCTTCTGAGCCCGGGTTGGGGAGGGGCCAGGGGAACAGAGGTAATCAGCCCTTTCACAGCTGGTCGGACAGTGGTGCCATCCCCCTCTTGGGGAGTCAGATCTCAAACCCAGGCTTGCTTCATGACCCAGAGTGAGGTTTTATTCCTTAATCATAACCTCCTGGCTGCTTCCCTGCCCAGCTTCAGTGAGAGCTCAGGACATTATTTCTGAGAATTAAAAAGCTTGGGGAGCCCGGGCTGGGGGAGGAGGAGGGCAGGACATCTTTATCATAGTAGCACTCTCAAGCCTCAGTACAGCTAAAGGTCAGCCAGAATTTCCTTCACAACCACCCAATTGCCAGCCATTTATAACTTGGCCGTAAAAATCTCTCCTGGGCCGCAATTCGGCAAATGGTGCCTCAGCTGAGCAGAAAATTGTCCCCTCTGGTGGCAGTTGGTTTGTTTTGGTTTGCCCTTTGTTTTAGTGATTTGAGGAAAATATACAGTCATTTGAAAGACGCTACTTACATGTAACTCTCTGAAAGAGAAAATGTTAACGCTTTAAAGCATTTATTTGTATTTTCATCTCCAATAAAAACAGTGGCTTTGACCCCACGATAAGTGTGTCCTGGTCCCAATTACTTTTGGCATTTTCAAGAAACGAAGACAGAGAAAAGCCCTGACTGGTTACGAAGTTTGTGTTCCCCCAGCCACATGGCAGGACAGGCTATTGCCTGTTGCCTCCAGACTAATTTTCTCCCATAAAGACCAAATCAGCGTGATCACGCCCAGGAGCTCAGCGTTTTGAATCGCCTCCAGGTGATTATTTGCAGCAAAGCATGAACTCAGGAGGACCAAATAAGGAGGGGAAGAAAAGCTGGCTCCTCCTTTCAGATGAACCCATTTATTTTTGTCTCTCATCACTTTCACATCTGCGCTTTTTCTCCTTCCTCGCAAGAAGGGGAGGGGCTTTTCCCTGCCATTAAGGAGAGATGATTACGAGGGCCTGAGCCAGGCATTTCCAGCTCGGTTCTGGAGCCCGGCTGGTTTCCTGTCTCCACTGCACTCAGGAGAAGCTGGCAACTGGCAGTGCCCGTGTGAGCCCCCCACGCTAAGCCACCTGGCCGGCTGGCGCCACCCTTGTAAAAAAACAGAGACTGAAAGTGCAACTAGGAAAAAAAAAACCCTTGGTGAAGGAAGAGCTGCCTTTCATGCTGGACGTCCTCGAGAACTCCGAGGCTCAAAGGGAGTCACCAGGAATGGAGGCGAGAGGTCAGTGTTGATCTTTCTCACCCATTAATTCAGGGTTTAGCCTTCAGGTTCTTGAAACTCGGCTCTTATCTTTCCTTACGTTCTCTCCTTAGGAGAGAGAACTGCTTCCATTTCTCCCGTGAAGAAAGCACAACAGAAAAACCAATAATGGAATTGGGCCTCACAGGACCCATTTTGGGGCTTTAGCACTTCTTGCTTAGGGAATTGGATGCAGAGAGTGATCAAAATACCGTTTAAATCCTTCCTGAGTTCTCTAAAATGAGAAGAGAACACTCTTAGTCCTTTCTCTCGGGGTATGGCACTTAGAGTATGACAAAAAAAACAAAAAACAAAAAAAACAGAAAAGCCTGCCCAGGGCTCCTCATCTTCTAAAAGCCATCCTGTGTATGCTGTCACTGGCCTCCTACCATGGGGAGAAGGCTTCAAGGCCACGGGCACATGCCTACTAAGGCCCTCTGCTTTGCCCCACAGTAAGGCTCATGTCAGAACCCCAAATCTCCAGTCCAAAGGACCTCCAACTGCTCTGCTCTGCACTTAGGCCCTCAGTGGGACCTAGCTTGACCAGACAGACTGGATCCTCCCTGGGGCATGCCAAGCCCCTTAGACAGCAGAACAAAGCAAGGGGACAAGGTGGTGCATGAGAATGGAGGCAGGCACGATACCAGGGGGCTTTCCCCATTATTGCTGTTCTCTGGGCCTGGGGTCCAGGGGTTCTACATTCGAAGCTGATCTACAAAGGTGTCCTTAAAATACTTACTTTCAAAATAATAGAAAGATGGAAAAATATGTTAACAGAGGGTGAGTTTTATATGTTGGCTTTCAAATATGTAGACTTCCATTTTGTAGTTTCATTTTAGGTTGTGTGAATGTTGTAAATGGTGAAAAGTCACAGCAGTGATAAGCTGGACTGTCCTCAGAGGTTCTGTGAGTGTCTCAGTTACATCCGCATTGCTGGGACAAGTACCCAACACCCACAGCTGATAGGAGGAGAGGTTTGTTTCACTCATGGTTTCAGTCTACGGTTGGCTGGCAGGGCTGAGAGGAAAGAAATCTGCTCACACCATGGTAGTCAGGAAACAGAAAGAGGCGCCGGGAAGAGAGAGAGACCCCTCCAGGTCACACCCCAGGGATCCGGCTCTTCTGACCGCACCTCGCCCCTGACGACACACTCAGCCGAATATCTCACCAGCAGATAAGCATAGTACCCCACCTTTGAGTGCCTTCGGTCTTTAGGGAGAATGTTCTTGTTCTAAATCATAACTGAGTATACACATAAACCTACTATTGTTTCATTTTTCTCTGTGTTGAGCTCGTGTGTCGTCTCTGCTTCAATAATTGTTTCCTTTTACTATTTATTAGTCGCATTTCTAGTTCCTCTTCTTCTCTTTTCTTAGTGTCTATTGATTCCCTCCATGCTCACTCTTGTTTATCTGGAGATTCTAATATTCTTTTCAGGTTTTCTAATTTTTTTTTACATCATAGAAGTCACAATAAAACTATGTTGAACTATTAACAAAATTGAAGATTAACCTTAACCATACACACGCTGAGATGGATTCCTTAAAGGCTTTTTTGGCTTCTTCACTCTTTCTTCTCTGACCCATTGCCAAATTTCAGATTTTGCTAAGCTAGCTTAGTTTTTGGCTGTTATTGAGTTTTTAAATATTTCATGTCCCTTCTAATCCAAGGATCTTTACCTAGAATTCATGGAATCTCATTTGGTAGACCAAAATGGAGTTTCCAAACACTATCCATTAAAAAATCAAATGCATTTGGATTAAAGATTAACTGTATCATGAAACTCATTTAGACCTACCTCACAAAATTCTTGAAACATGTGTTCATATGCAATCATAGATTTCAGACAAAAGGGGAAGAGATTGGACTATGAACCAAGTACTGGCCAAAAACATGGCAGACAGATAGATTAGGTGAAAGGCATATGAAGGGATGGGAAAAGGTCTTTCTGGAGCCAAGGATCACATCAAAATTGAGGCCAGAGAAAAGCACCAGGGTTTTGATGGAGAGGTAAGGACAGTGGATGTAACTGTATGTGAACCCACGTGTGCACTTTGAAACTGAGACCAAGAAGGTTCCAGTAGCTCAATGTCCAGCACACAATGGAATTCATTAGTCCCTGCTCTTCCCACAGCACACAGAAGATTACAACACAAAACCCTTTTGATGCATAGCATAGGACTAAATTCTTATTTATGCCAAGCAAAGTACTATTACCACCTATTTACGAAGAAATTGAAGCTGGAAATTTTCTCATTTTGCTCTGACTCAGATTGTTAGAAGTGCTTCTTGAGCCCCAAATGCATGCTCCTCTATACCTTCAGAGGTTTCTGTTGTTGTCTCTGTATTTTGTGTTGGCACCCCTAGGACTGAACACAGGGCCTTGCACATGCTAGGCAAGTGCTTTACCACCTAGCGACACCCCCAGCACATAGCACGAAACTTTAAAGGTAGCACATGTGGGGAAACAGTGATACTCAGACTTTCTGAATTCTTTGTTATCTGCTGTGATTGGAGTGGAGGGGGCTGGAAGAGGGCTTATCCTATTTCTGGTTGTCATTTCCTGGACAGCCGTTTATGGCAGTTCCGTGAGTCTGACCCCTGGCAGCACCCAGACACATCAGGCCAGCCCTGGATTTATGATAGGCCTAACTACTGCCATCCAATCTGCTAACCCGTGCAGGGCACAGACATCAGAAAATATGTCTTTCTGTAAATACAATACAGGGGAACTTATTTGTTGTGGCAGCAAGGAGCAGAAAAGGACATTGCTCTCAGGGCCTCAAAGGGGAGAAAAAGATGATGTATGATATAAGGTGAGATATTAATCATGCCTGACACTTCTGGATAATCAACTGGAGTTATCCTGGGGAACAATTTCTTTTCAAGGATAAAGGGAAAGAAAATAAATGGGGAGGGGCTGATCAAATTTGACAGCATAACCTGATACGATACTGAATGCTGTAGCTCAGCATTCGCGCTAAAAGGCTGGCTGGCACTTAGGTTGAAGAGTTTGAAGGTCATCAAAATGATTGGTGAATATTTGGTTTCCCATTTCTCTCATCTGCACTGGAGTCACCCCAGTGGAAGATCCAAATTTAGTAGTTTAGGAAACCTACAGTAGGTCAAGGTATTATCTCCAAGGTTTACTACTTCATGAAGCATGAAAGTTCAAGGAAAAGACTGGCATTGTCTACAAGTCTCCAAACCAGGTTAGGAAGAGGCAGGTAGAATTTTAGCCTGCATAGAGATATTCACTGCGTTAAACATGGGACACAAGCCCCCAGCTGGGAAGCTGGTGCCAAGCTAGATGTAGTAAGGGGTGAGTTTTTAATGCTGAGTAATAACTCATATTAACTCGAAGGCAGGAGAAAATACCATTCCCCTTCATTAGAGCACAAAGGAGTAGAGAAAAGAAGGAACACTTGCAAGTTGCTGATACATTGGGTATTAACACGCGTCCATCAGAGGAGTGACAAGTAGAAAATTCTGTGACAAGGTATTTGTGAGTGCACAAGGATAATCCCTCAATAATCAAATCAAACCATTAATACTCTTTAGAGTTAATGTCATCCTCTACCTACAGCCACAAAACAAAAGGCACTGTGATCTCAACCTTTTTGGACTTAAACCAAATATTAAAATCTAAAGTTGACATTTTTTATTGAATTCTTTTATCTCCTTTATTTGAACTCAATCCTCAGTTTTTTATTTTCACAAAAATGTTTTGCAGTGGTATAATCCTCTATTTCATGAAGTGGTTTTGTCATTTTAATTTTCATACAAATTCTGCATTTTACTTCAACAATGAATGAATGATCAGTGGACTATTTTGTGGCAACCTCTTTTCCAGGCACTTGGAAATGTAAAGGTGAATAACAAAGATTTCATGACAAACCAGAGTCTTAAGGCAGGAAAACGCACAAATGCCTCACGCACAGTGCTGCTCTAAGGGCTGTGATGCCTTGCGTGTGGGGGGGGGGGGAGGTCGAGTGACTTTCCCAAGTCCATGCTGCTGCTATGGCGTAGAAGATAGAACTGAGCCCATGGCTTCTGACCCAAATTGGGAATGTTTTGCATTGTCCCAAAGCTACTTTCTTATATCAGTGACATTCTTAGTCCTTAATCAGATTTCACCTCACTGATTTACAAAGCACGGGTCACAGAATTGCTAACACGCTCTTTTGCACCTATCCTTCAGATCGCTTTCTCCACTTCTGTCCATACACTGGTTTTATTTTTATAGTCTTAGCCACTTAAGTCCCAATGGCCACTCTTGACCTTCTCTGCCCTTCAGATTATAACAAGACTCTTCAGCTTTACTCAACTGGGAAAACTTGTCTTGCTCGTTCTCCAGGTCTATTAACTGCTGTCTGCTCTGACTCCACCAGCTGCGACTCTTCTTGAACAAGCACAGCACAACTTAGACACAGGAACACATCACATCCTTTAAGGCAATCACCATAAAAGAGGTTACAGATTTATTCTAATGATGCTGCAATTGCTCACAGTCATATCATATTAGGAATTTCTCATTTGGAACTGAATTTGACATTTTCAATTTCTTCTGCTTTGAATTGCTAAAACAGTGGCAAAACTGCATTTTTTGATGTTGGCTTTGGGTTTTGGAAACAGTTGATAGACCCAGTCAATGAAAGATAATGCCATTTGCTTTCAGATGGAGCTTTTAATTTATTGATTTTTATAATGGCTGATTCAATAAGTAAAATCAGTTATAATTTTGGGCAATGTTATCATGCAAGAAAAATATACTTTCATATGGTGACTTCTCTGAGAAAGTAGAGTCTAGTTATTAATGGAAAAATAAGTTATTTTATTTTATGTAGCTAAATCACATACCTTTTATGGGATATGTTTTAGAATTCAATACATATACATCATGTCTAATAAGTCAAGGGAATAAGCATTTTTAGCTCTTCAACATTCATCATTTTATGTACTCGGAATTTTTTACTCTTTTCTAGTCACGTTGAGATATATCATACATTATTTTAAGCTATAGGCACCCTACCATGGAATAAAAACCTGGATATAATACTTCATTCTGTGTATGGTGCCCCTTATTTAACTGATTTCTCTTCCCTACCCTTTATCAGCCTCTAGTGAATAATACTTCATTTCGTTCCTAAACAGAATCAAGTATTTAGTTTCCACAAATGAGGAAGAACATGTAATATTTACTTTTCTGTGTCTGGCTTATTTTGCTTAACATAAAGGTCTCCAATCTCATTCACATTGCTGCAAATGACAGGATTTCATTCTTCCTTACGGCTGAGTAGTAGTCCATTATGTACATGTACTTATATTCTTTATCCATTCACCCACTGATGGACATTAATCTTGATTCTACATTTTAGTTACTGTTAGTCGTGCTGCAGTAAACACAGGAGTACAAACATATGTTTGGTAGAATAATGTCATCTTGAATATATACTCAGCAGTTGGATAGCGGGATCAGATAGTAGTTCTATTTTTAGAACAATCTCTATACTATTTTCCTTAATTATGATATTCATTTACATTTCCACCAACTTATATAAGAGTTTCCCTTTCCCTGCAGCTTCAATTTTTTTTTCTTTTTGTCCTTTTGATGTTCTTTTATTGTTTTTGTTCTTTTGATGATACACGTTCTAACTGGGATGAGATACTACATACTACCTCATTACACTTTTGACTTTCATTTCTCAGATGATTAGGGAGATTGAGCATTTTTTTCATATATGTGTTGGCCATTTGTATGTCTTCTTTGAAGAAATGTTTATTAAGGTCTTTAGCCCGTTTTTAATTGGATTTTTTTTATTTTTTTTTTTTTGGTGTTTGGCTTTTTGAGTTACTCATATATTCTGGATATTCTGTAGTTTAGGTTGAGTCTGGGTATTCTGTAGGATGACTTTTTTTTGGTGTACAAAAGATTCTAAATTTGATATAATTCCATTTGTTTATTTTTACTTGTGTTTATTTTGGGATGTTCTAAAAAAATCATTGTCTGCACAAATGACTCGAAGTGTTTTCCCAATGTTTTCTTGTAGTTATTTCATACTTGCAATATTGAACATTTAGGTCTTTGATCCATTTTGAATTGATTTTTGTGTACAATGAGAGGAAAGAATATAGATTATGTATATATCATACAAAATTTTACCAGCACTGTTTATTGAAGAGATTTCATTTTCACTGAATGTTCTTGTTGCTCTTGTCAAAAATTAGTGGACTGTATGACTGTGGATTAGTTTCTTGGTATTTTATTTTGTTACATTGATCTTTGTGTTTGTTTTTATGCCAGTAGCATGCTGTTTTGGTTTCTATAGTTTTGTAGTATGCTTTGAAGTCAGGCATTATGATGCTTTTAGCTTATTTTTCTTGCTCAGAATTGCTTTGACTATTCTGGATCATTTGTGGTTCCATATGAATTTTCAGAACGTTTTTCCTGTTTTTGTAAAGACAGTCACTGGTATTTTGATGGGAATCACATTGAAGCTCTAGATTGGTTTGCAGAGTATGATTGTTTTAACAATATTTTTCCAATGCATGAACATAAAATTTCTTTCCATTTTTTTGCTGTACTCTGTAATTTCCTTCATCATTGTTTTATAATCTTAATTGTAGAAATATTTCACTTCCTTGGTTAAATTTAGTGTGGAATATTTTATTGTTGTAGCAATTATGAATTGAATTATCTTCTTTTTCTATAAATTCATTATTGGTATATGAAAAGACACTGCATTTTCTATGTAAATTTTGCATCATACAATTGTACTGAATTTTGTTTATCAGCTCTAATGTCTTTTTGGAGTATTTAGTAATTGTTTACAATATTCATTTATCTGTTGCTGTTGGGTGAAATGTTTTATAAATGTCTGACAGTTCCATTTGTGCTATTGTATGGTTCTATACATATACTTTCTCTTGATTTTTGTGTCTGGATGATCCTACCATTGAGGAGAGAGTGTTAAAGTTTCCAACTATTATTTTATTAAAGTCTATCTCTCCCTTTAAATATAGTACTATTCGTTTGTGTATTGCAGTAGACACATATTTGAAATATATATATATGTTATATATATATATAAATGTTATACTTTTTGCTGCATTTCTCTGTCAGTGGAAAATAACTTTCTTTGCCTACTTTTGAGTTAAAGTCTGCTTCATTTGTGCATAACGATTCCTCCTTGCTATGATCTCCACTCACTTTGTGAGAGGCCTTTCTCTTACGTGGCATGTAACTGAGACCTGATGTGTTTTAGTCTATTTACTTGGCCTATCTCCTTTGACTGTTGAATTTAATCCATTTATATTAAAGGTTATTATTGATAGGTATGAATTTCTCGGTCATTTTATTGCTTTCTACTGGTTTTGTATATTCTTTCTTAGAACAATAAATATAGCATATGAGTTATTTGTGTGATTTTGAAGTTCTCTGTCATGCTAAGGTTTGATGCTCTTCTTTTTCTGTTTTATGTTCTGTCATGCTAAGATTTGGTTCTCTTCTTTTTCTGTTTTATTTACCTGTTCTTCCAATGAATTTTTTATTTCAATATGTTTTCATGATGATGGTTATTATTCTTTTGTTTCTCAAGTAGGATTCCTGTAAGTGATTCCTGCAGAGCTAGGCAGGTAATGAAGAATGTCCTCACATTCTGCTCACATAGGAAAGACTTTACTCATCTTTCACTTATGAAGGACAGTTTTACTAGGCAGTCCTCGTGGTTGGCAGGGGTATTTGTTTGTTTCGTTTTGTTTACCTTTCCTTTCAATACACTGAATATGTCCTCCTATTCTCTTCTGATTTATACGGTTTCTGTTAAGAAATCTGTCTAATAAGCCGGATGTGGTGGCGCACGCCTTTAATCCCAGCACTCGGGAGGCTGAGGTAGGCGGAGCGTTGTGAGTTCGAGGCCGGCTTGGGCTACAAAGCAAGCGCAAGGCCGGCCTGAGCTACATAGTGCGACCCTGCCTCAAAAAACCAGGGCCGGGAGTTTGGCTCAGTGCCTTAAGTGCCTGCCCTGGTAGGCGCGAGGTTGTGAGTTCAATCCCCGGTGCCGCAAAAAAAATAAAAATAAAAAAATAAATAAATAAAAGAAATCTGTCTAATGGACGTTTCCTTACATGTGACTTCATGCTTTTCTCTTGATGTTTTGAGAATTTGTTGTCTTTAACTATCATGTATATTTAACATTAAAGTCAATGGAAAGGGAAAAAAATACACAATGTATGAATAAAAATAATGAACTCTGAAGTTATAACAAAAATAATGACCATGAATCTTTTTGTAGCTCCAAATTTTTATAAGAAGATGTCGTTTTTTGCCTCTGTGAACTGTGCATCTCCTATCCCAAGTCACCCTGTTCTGATACCCATGTGAAACAGTGTAAAGCAGACACTATTTGATCTTGGTCTCCATCCCTGTGTTAGTCAGCTTCCCCACTGCTGGAATAAAACACCTGACACTCAAAATTTAGAGGAAAAGTTTTACTTTTGTTCAGGGTTTCAGAAGTTTTAGTCCGTGGGCAGCTGGCTCTAAGGCAGAAGCACCACGGCAAAGGGGCATGGTGGAAGGAAGAGTTTGCTTGTGGTGGCTGGAAGCAGAGACAAGAAGAGAGGAAGTGGCTCTGGGCAGGATATAACCTTCCAAGTCACACTGCAGAGACCCACCTTGCACAGGACCAGGTCTTAACAGCACATTCAACCATGAACTCACATGAATCCACTGATCAGCGTAGCACCCATAATACAGTCAGCTTCCAAAAGCCCCATCTGTGAAGGCATGAGACTTCTGGGATATATTTTAGGTCTAAATCTTAACAATCTCCATTAACAGGAGCCAAGGCTCTTTGCAGAATCATTGAAAAATGGGAGAAATTGAGACAAACCTGGAGAGTCTGCCTGGAAAGTGAGAATGCTTTCCTAACTATCTGTATTTGCCTGAAACTGTTGTCTATGAAAGGCCCTGAGTCAATGATAATTAAAGAGGATGAAATTAGGACATGCGCAAAAAAAATTATTTACTGTTGTGAGGCTATTGACCAATGCCAAATTTCTAGTATGTTTTAAAAGAAGGGTATATAATTAGAACCAATCATCAAGTTGAAGAATAAATATAAACTAACCCCAATTTGTTTAATTGATACATTTCCTCCCCTTCATTAAGTAATTCAAATAGTAACTGTAGACAAAGCAGTAAGTATTATTGTGGATTCTGCCTGAAATTTAAGAACTTTTTAAGAGGCACAAAGAGTAGACCTACCGAGTTGCTGCTGCAGGAGTAGAAAGGTTGGTAGAAGTTGGCGGAAGGTTGGACGAATCCTCTCTGATTCAATACCTGCTTAGGTCAGGTCCATCAGAGAAGCTTGAACATTTTGCTACCATATTTGAAGCTGAAACTCCTATTATTTGCCCTTGTCGGCATCTGTCTGTTCCCAAGGATCTGCAGTGCTATCTACCCTTGTGCTGATCTCACTCTGCTACTACTCTTATGACCATGATTCCAACATAAAATTGAAAGCAGCTAAGTGTTCCTGGTGCATAAATGCCCTAGTGAAAATTAAGGTGGGAAATTTGAGCCAGACCAGAACCTTCTTTTTTTAGCTTGAGAAAATAACTAATACTTATTACAAAGGAAACACAGAACCATTAAAAGATAACCAAAGCCTCTTCAGGCTGTGTCATTTGGTGTTGACCATAATGTGTTTGTCTAGGAGGTTTGGCAGAGGCACTGTGACCAGAAATGGGCTGATAGTCAAGGAAACCGTTAAGTGGCTACTGAGTATACTTCCTTCAGCAGCTGTCAAAGGCAAATGGAAATCATTAATTCCATGGGTAAACAATTTCTAAAGAAACCTTCTACGTGGCATAAACTGAATGAAGGCTTGTTTGTGGTTTAAACATGATGATGTTATCATTAGGAAAAGTACCTTAGCATTCTACTTTCCCCAAATCAGTGTGTAAATTAGGTTGTCAATACTCTCCAGTCAAAGACCAACAGAAACAGTGCCATGGTTGAATAACTTGGGTCTGTTGCTCATTGTAACAGTGGAGAAAATCTCACATGGGAGATAGGGGAGTAGATCAGTAAGATGATTTTAGAAAATAATTTGTAGGATTTGAGTTCATTTTAGGTGACATTTGGAGTGTTTCAAAAACAAAACCATCATGGCAGGCGTGGTGGTGCACTCCTATAATCCCAGCATTCAGGAGGCTGAGGCAGGAGGATTGTTGCAAGTTCAAGACCAGCCTGGGCTACAAAGTGAACTCAAGGTCAACCTGAACCACATAGTGCGACCCTGTGTCAAAAACATAAAAAACAAACAAACAAACCAAAAGAAAAATCACTCTAGGTTGAATGCTATCTGAAGAGATTCTATGATTTGGTACCTTAGTGGCCCGTATCTAACATAAGATTAAAGCCAGGCTAAAGCTGCCAATTGGTAAAGAAGCATTCGTCACCCAGATCAGCCAGGATAGGGAGATGTTTGGTATTTTTGTGGTTTTACGTTACATTGATTTTTAGCTGGGCTTAGGCCAAATTGCAGAAAAGGTCTTATTGTTTGCTTCCCCCAATCATAGCTACGGAGTGGTCTTGTGTGATTTTGAGGTCCGTGGGATTGTTTACACCCACAGAGTGCTAAGGCCTGAACAACGCCAGGCCACCTCCCAGGTGTCAGTTGCTTGCTGTTCTCTTTCATGAGTTGCAAGCGAAGGAATCTCAGTATACTGAGCTTAGTATAACAAAGAGCCACAATGTAAGCCGAATTTGAAATTATAGCAAAGGCACATGTACATCTTCTTGGTTAAATGCTGTAAGAACCACATGTGCCTCATTATGGCTGTGATTTTAAACGGCTTGATCCTTAGTCTGCGATATTGTTGGGAGAGGGTGGAACCTTTAGGTCCAGTAGACAGATACCCTAGAAAGAGATGTAGGAGCCCAGCCTCTATCTCCGCCTTCTTGGTTTGTCTTTCTCCCTCTCCCCGTCCTCTCTTCTTCCCCCTTCGGAAGCGTCCCCTTTCTTGGCCAATAGGACACGAGCTGAGCAGTGTCACCACCGTGCGCTCCCGCCATGATGTTCTACCCAGCCAGGCCCAACACGACGGGGCCAAGGCGACCATGGACTGAAAGGGAGAGTCAAACTCTTGTGTATCATTTCTCTTTTTTATTGGTCTTGTCAATATTTTGTCATAGCAACAGAAAATTGACTAATATGAGACTTTACGTGACAAAGATAATGAAGCATTTGCTAGTTTAAATATATTTCTTAACATCTTGCCTACTTTTAACTTATAAAAAGAGATTCCCTAATTTATTATTTAAATATCATTATGTAAGAGTTTCCCTTCTCAAAACCCAGAGTTTCCTAGTGACTATAAAAAACTATAGCATTAAAAAGAATGCCACATCTTCTTACATTCTGTGATGTTAAACACTGTTGACAATGACTGCTTGATACCGTGAAACTTTGAACAAAACCATTTAATTACTTAGGATAAAGAATAATAAAGATCCTAGCTTGTGAGACTGTTGAAGAATAATTTAAAGAGAGAATAGTGGAAGAGAAACCAGGAAGAAAGAACTGCATTAAATTGATTATTTTACAAGAAATAGTAATTTTTATGGTTTATCAGTAATATGCAAAATTGTTAGAGCAACGAGACTTTCCACACCAAAAAACCTTCACTCTAAAGCCTTTGTATATAGTATCTTGTGTCTTAAAAAAAAAAAAAAACAAAAAAACAAAAAAACAACTTTTTTTGGTTACTATGCATTTTTTTGTGGGATTTAGGGCACTTGATAAAATTTATTTCTGATACATGAAAACAAAAATTGGTCAAGTGTCATGGCACAGACCTGTAATCCCAGTATTCAGGAGGCTGAGGCAGAAGAAGTGAGCCAAACTGGGCTACAAAATGTGTTCAAGGCCAGCCTGAACTGCAGAGTGAGACCCTGTCTCAAAAAACAAAACAAAACCATGCAAGATTTATGTATTAATTGTCTTAACAGGGCACCATAAAACATTTCAATACATAAACATTGTGTGATGGTTAAGTCAGGTTAAACATGTTTATTTCCTCAAATGTTTGTCATTTCTTTAAGATAAAAGCTTTAATAATGATTTCTTCTAGCTATTTTAAAGGTAGGGGACATTTTTGCTTTCTGTGTCCCTCTACCACACAATCGCACCCCAGAACATCTTGCTCATATTTAACTGGAGTTTGGTACATATTGATCAGTATTCCCCAGTCTTCACTTTGACCCCATTGCCCGTGGTCTCTGGTGACCACCTTCTGTTCTCAACTTCTGATTTTATGTATGAGTGAGGTTGTGTTACTTGATGTTGTGATTTGTGTCTAGATGTCCTCCTGAAGCCTCATGCAGTCATGGGCTGGGCTTCTAGAGTTTGTGATTGATTCAGAGTCCAATGCTGGGATGATGGGTGTGAGTGTTACACCTGCCCTGGGGCAGGTAGCCTGCATATGATATAAGAAAGGGAAAGAGGCTTTCTCTCTCCTCCCCATTTTGGTCTTGTTGCTTTTGCTGTCTTCTGTCACCATGAACAGCTGCCCCTGTACCACATCACTCTGCCTGGGAGCTAGCCAAGATGGACTGAAACCTCCACCAACTGTGAACTACATAAACCTTTCCCTCCATAATTTTGGGTGTTGCGTATTTTGTCTCAGCAAAAAGAGAAAAGCAACTAAGACACTTGCCTTTGAGTACCCAGATTACTTCAGTTAGCCTAATTATCTCCAGTTCTAACTATGCTGTCTCCACAGGTTTTCAATATTTATGTGGTGCAGTTTTGTATTGTATTTGCACCACATCTTTATCCATTCCTCTATTGATGGGTATTTGGATTTTTCCATTTCTTGGAATCATAAATAGTGCTGCAGTAAACATACAGAAGCAGATATTTCTTTGACAATTCTGATTCCATTTCCCCCAGATACATACCCAGTCGTGGGATAACAGGATGATACAGTAGACTAGTTCTATTTTTAAACTTTTGAAGAAACTTCATATTAACTAAACTATTTTACTTATGTTTAAAATTTATCTTCTCACTACGGTATGCAAGGGTCCCCTTTCCTCTGTATGCACATCAGCACTTGTTATCTTTAGGTTTTTTATAATAAACTTTCATACTAGGATGAGGTAATATACTATTGTGTGCAATTATTAGTGATACTGAGCACTTTTTCATGAACTGGTTAGAAATTTATATGTGTTGCTTTGAGAAACAGCTAGTTCTATTGCTTGTTTGTTAATAAAATTATTATTAGGATTTTGTTATTTTCTACTGAACTTTTGGAGTTACATGCATATTCTACACATCAGTGACTTGTCAGATTTTCTCCCATTCTGTATTTTGTTGGTTGTTTCCTTTACTATGTAGAAGGTTTTTAATTTGATGTATTCCATTTGTCTCATTTTGCTATTATGGCCTATGATTCTGGGGTCTGGTCCAAAAATAATCATTGCCTATTTCAATGTACTGAAGTATTTTCTCTGTATTTTTCTAGTAGTTTCATCTTTTGAGTCTTACATTTTCAGTTTATTTTTCTAACTGTAAAAGGACTCTAAACTTTCATTCTTCTACGTATGGATATCCAATTTTCTCACCATCATTTATTGAAAAGACTACCCTTTCTCCAATCCTAGCATCTTTTGGAAAATTGGTTGACTGTAGATGCATAGGTTTAATTCTGAACTCTCTCTTCTGTCCAATTAACCTATGTTTCTGTTTTTATTCCAGTACTACAGTGATTCGGTTACTATACCATTATGGTGTGTTTTGAAATCAGATCATATGTTTCATGTTCTTTGTTCTCAGATGCCTTTCGCTATTCCAGAATTTTGTAGTTCCATGTAGATTTTATATTTTTTCCTATTTCTATGAACAATTTCATTGGTATTTTGATTGCAGTCACATTAACTCTGTAGATCACTTTGGTTTTTGTTAAAAATATTAAAAATATTAATTCTTCCAACCCATGAAGACATGATATCCTTACATGTTATCTGTTAGCTCATTATAAATAATCTTTATTATGGTGAAGTATATACCCTGTATGCTAATTTGTTTAATATTCTGCCAAAGGGAATGCTGAATTTTATCAAATACCATTCCCACATCTATTGAAATAACAATCTAGTCTTTGTCCTTCATCCTACTTATGTGGAATTTCCCTTTCTTTCTTTCTTTCTTTCTAGTGAGCTAGCCTTATGTCCTAATATGAGTCTTGATTTATCATGATAATCTTCTTAATGCACAGGTGTTTTATTGAGAGATTTTGTTTCTATTCATCAAGGATGTTGGTCTGTGGTTTTGTTTTTGATTTCCTTACCTGTTTTTGTAACAAGGTAATACTGGCCTCATACAAGGTGCTCAGGAGAATTCCATTCTTGTACACTTTTTCAAATAATTTAAGGAGAGTTCATCTCAGTTCTTTTCAAATGTTTGGTGGACTTTAGCCATGAAGTCATTTTTTCCTGGGCTTTTCTTTACTAGAAAGCTTTTGTTACTGATTTATACTTGTTATCTGTTTCTGGTCTACTGTATTGCATTTAAGGTAATTATAGTTTCTTTCTGCCTCTCTTATAGTCTTCCTTTAAGATGAAGTGGTTTACTCTATATGTGAATTTTTACTCCTTGCATATTAATTTTAGTTTGTTAAAGGTTTTGTTCTTTGATTGCCATGAGGTTTAAAAATATACCTTCTGATTTTGACAAGCTATTTTAAAGCAAAAACTTAAACTGATCATGAAGGTAAGCACAGAAGCAAGCAAAAGAAAATGTATATAATAAAAAAGCTGTTCCTCCCCATTGTGAATTTTTAACGTCCCATTTTACTTCTGTATCAGGCACTTTCCTGTCATTGGGACAAAATGATTGACACTGATAACTCAGAAGAAGAGAGGTTTATTTTGGCTCACATTCCTGATGTTTCAATTCATGATTTCACAATTAAAATATTGTAGCATTTGGAATTTGCTTGAATATTTACTCTTAGCAGTGAATTTAATATCTCTATGTTTTCTTTTTACTCATTACTATCTCTTTTATTCTGCTTGAAGAACTTCCTCTAGCATGTCTTATAAAGCGGGTCCAGCAGATACGTGTTCTATCAGTTTGTTTTGGGGGAGGATGCCTTTATCATTCTGTCATTCTAATGGATAGTGTTGCTGGTGGACAGTTTCTTTCTTCAATGCTATGGTATGAAAATCTGCCACTCTCCCTGTCCTGTGAGGTTTCTGCTGAGAAATCTGATGTCAGGCGAATTGGGAGACCCCTCTGCATCCCCTATGCATCCCCTATTATTTGGTTTGGTTTGGTTTGGTTTGGTTTGGTTTGGTTTGGTTTATCTACAACCTTAGAATATTTATATATTTCCCTATAAAAAATTTGATTATAGACATCTTGGAGTAGATTTGAGTTAAACTAGACTGTTGACCTTTGACCTTTCTGTATCTGGATATTTGTATCCTTCTCTAGGTTTGGGAGCCATTCTGTTGTTATTCAAATAAGCTTACTACCCCTTTGTCACTCTCAAATCTTTCCTGAGCCCCAGTGATGCAAATATTTGCTCTTTTACTACTGTCCCTCCCTTGGTGATCTAGACTGAACCTAAGCTGGTTTTCATATAGGTATCAGAGCCACAAGGAACAACACAGTCCATGACGCACTGAGGCCTCCAGTGCTGCCAGCAGTGATGTCAGCCACAACGAGGGTCTGTTTTACCCATGCACAAGACTCCACTTGATACCAGCCCTGTCTAGAGCCTCTGTGTATCTGCCCTGGCCTGCATAGAGGGCCACCAGTCTCTATCACATGCAGGATCTCACCAGCGGAGGACTAGCACTGGGCTCTAAAACAAAGGGCTGTGCTAGCTTTCATACCCTGCTCACCACCAGGTGGAATCCTTCTCCCCACCCTGCTGCCCAAGGTTGGAAGAGGTTTGGTGTTCTCCATCAACCAGCTGGCCTGATACAGTTCTTTGGGTATTGGACTGGCAGTTGGGATGGTGGGACCTCTACTGGGTTTCACCATAATGGGCCTGATACTGGGGCTCAAGCCCGAGACCTGGACTTAATTTTCTCTCCCTCCACAAAGCAGGAAGAATCTTTCTCCACACTTAGCTACTTGGAGTTGGAGATAGGGTAGCATGGGTGACTCTTTCTTCCTGTCTTCCTCAGTAAGTATTACTGCTCTTTTGTACTAAAACATAGCATATGTTCTTTTACCTGATTTCCTTAGCTCTCATGAAGCTAGTTTTAGTGTTGAATAGTCATTAAACTTGGTGTGGCTAAGGGGAGATAACTGCTGTAGCATCTTACTTGGCCACCATTTCAAAACCTTTTGTCTTTATAGGTCAGTTTTCTCAAGCTTTTTGTTATAATGATGGAAAACTGACTACCAGATACATATAAATAGCCTACTACAGGCTTATATGGATGACTGTAAAATTTCTGTCTCTCTCTTACTCTGTGTCTCTGTCTCTGTTTCTAAATTCCACATGCGAGTACAATATACTGTAATTAAAGAATAAGTAACTAAAATGTGCTAATTTGAAGTTAACATACATTAAAAGTCAGTAGTAAACACCACTACTTTTAAGTTCTTAAGCCTAGGAAATACTGTAGAGTGAGGGGTTTTATTGTTAACATCAATTAGAATTGTTCTAGCATGATAATAATAGCAACTAGATCTAAATTATGTCCATTTTATTTTTCTTTTAAAAACTGTCTACAAATTGTGCATCTCCTGTAGTAGCACAAAATCAGCTAAAGACAACAAATAAATGAGCATGACTGTGTTCCAATAAGACTTTATTTATAGACATTAAAGTTTTAAATAAATCCTATCATTTTTAATTTGTCCTATAACAAATTTTGTATCACCAAATGTTCTTTTTAAAATTTCTTTTCCAACCATTTAAAAGTGCAAAGGAAGATGCTTAGTTTTTTCAATAGATTTATATATCATTATCATTTCCCAGTAATTCCCAGGCATGTACCAAAAAGAATTGAAAAGAGATAAATAAATACTTGTACATTAGGTTTAATAGCAGCTCCTCAAAAGACAAAGATCCAACAACAAACGAATAGATAAACAAAATGTGGTACCTATGTACAATGATACGAGCACGGTTCATGGGCCCAAACAGGTCATTACAAAGTTATGTCCCAGCCACAAATTAAAGTGGCCGAACAACCTACTCTGCCACAATGAGACTAGAAGAAAGGATTGCTAAAAACAGCCAGGAAACCCAGTCTGCCTCCTTTTGCATGTAAAGATCTGACCATGATTCTCCCAATCCTGGTGACTGTGTTCCTCAGGAGAGAAACCAGCATAAGAATGAAGCTAACCTCCAGGAATGAGTTAGGGAATATTGCTTCCCTTTCTATTTCATCAATGAGTTGGAGGAGCTGTGACATTACATCTTCTCTAAATTTCTTAAGGACTTCAGCAGTGAATTCATCAGAATCTGGGCTTCTCTTTGCTGATAAGATTATAATTATATTTTCAATTTCATTAACCGATATTGGGTTGTTTAGAATTTTTTTATCTTCTTGATTCAACTTTGGTAATTTGTGTGTATCTAGGAATCTGTCCATTTCTTCTGTGTTTTCCATTCAATTAGGGTAAAGATTCCCGAAGTAGGTATTGATGATCTTCTGAATTTCCACAGGATACATAGTGTTTTCACTCTTTCCTAATTGCATGTACTTGAATCTTTTCTTCCTTTTTGATAAGGTTAGCTAAGGGTTTGTCAATTTGAGTAAATCTTTCAAAGAACTAACGCTTTGATTCACTGATTCTTTGTATTGTTTTCTTAATCTCAACTGCATTTATTTATGATCTGATATTTTTAATTTCCTCCCTTGTAGGGGCCTTGGAATTGACTTGTTCTTTTTTTTTTTCTAGAAGCTTGAGATGTAATGTTAGGTTGTTTATTTGAGCTTCTTCTGTTTTCCTGATGTGAAGTACAAATGGCAAATAAATATATGAAAAACATGCTGGACATCACTGATTACTTGAGACATGCAAATTAAAACAACCCTGAGATTCATTTTACTCCAGAAAGAATGGCTATTATCAAAAAACCAATCAATAACATATGCTGATGTGGCTGTAGGGAAAAGGGAGTCCTTCTGCACTATTGGTGGGAGTGTAGACTGGTACAGCCATTGTGGAAATCAGGGTTCAAATTCCTCAAAAAAACTAGGACTAAAAGTCTCATTTGACTCAGCTATTTCCCTACTTGGTATTTTCCCAAAAGAATTAGAAGCATATGCCAGTAATATGTGTGCACCCATGTTTACAGTGGCACAGTTTGTAATAGATAAATCTTGGAAACAGCCTAAATGCCCATCAACTGATGAATGGATAAAAGAGATGTGGGTCTGTATTACTTCTACCTTTTTTTTCTGTTTGCTTTGTTAAAATAAAAAATTTTTTAAAAAAGAGATGTGGTTTTTAAAAAATATATAATGGAGTATTACTCTGACATAAAGAAGGATAAACTGGAGACATTTATTGCTAAATGAATGGACCTTGATACCATACTTCTTTTTTAAAACAGGAATCAGATTCAGGACCTCAAGCTTGCCAAGCAGGCACTGTGCTGCTGAACTATGTCCCCAGTCAGATACCATACTCTTAAGTGAAATAAATCTGATGCACATGTGTAAATAGCACATTGTCTCACGAATGTGAGAAACTGAAAGTGTAAATAAAAACAAAACTGCACCAGAGATATGGTGAAGTGGGAAGGAATTGCTCAAAAGGAAAGGGGAAAACTGGAGATGAGAGGAAAGGAAGGAAGCAAAAGAAAAAAAATGAGGAAAAAAGGATAAAATGGAAATGAAGTTTTGTAAATAAGGACAGGAAGAGGGGTTGAAGAGAGGAGAAGAAAACGGGAAGGAAAAAAGACAAATCGAAGTATATCACATACAAGTACAAATTCCCTGTGATGAGCACAATCATTGTATATATCTAAAATTGTATTAATAAAGCTAATTAAATTAAAAAATAGTTAATAACATAAGAAGAAGAAAAACAAAAAGAATGAAGCCAACTGCTCAGTCAAAGTTAACATACAGTTGGAAAAAAATTTTTTGCTGGTCATAATTGAACTTCCCGGGCAAATCTAAAATTTACCCTAAGATCTTTTGATTGTAGGAGGTCATTAGTTATACTCTGTTAGGTACAATTGCATTGGGTTTTCTGTCACTTGAAATATAGTAAACTTTAGTTAATAAACCTGGGTTCTCTCTTTTATCATTTGTCTTCCCCAGATTCACTCTATCCTTCCTTTCTACCCCACCCAAAACAATTATTTCCACCACTTGCCAAAAAGTAAATAAAATTGAGCACAAGCAAAATGGATAGTATGGGGGAGATAGTAAGCAGAGTGGTCACAGTAAGAATATCCACTTATTTGGTATAGGTTTCCAGAATGTATTTTCTAAGCCAAAGTCACCTCACATTTCTTCAAATATCATAGGACAGAATAACACCTAAGAATAATTGCTTTGGAGATAAGCTACTTGGACTCCAATCCTGGCTTCACTACTTATGAAACTTCTTTGTACCTCAATTTCCTCACTGTGAAATGGGTCTAATTGAGGGTTCCTGCCTCAAAACATGGTAGTGATTATTAAGTAGCCTACCATATACAAAGCTATTTTTGAAATGCCTGTCACATAGCCATAAATATTCCTGTATGGCCTCAGCTAGTGGAGCTGCCCTCCTTATCACAGAAGCCAAAGAAAATTCACATTGTTTTCCTAAGGAAACTAAAGTTAATTTAAATACCCACAGTAACTTACTGAGATGAAAGATATGGGTTATTTAATTCATCTCCCTTTGGAAGAGTTACTCAGCCATTTGCTGGAGGCACGATTTTCCCCTGCTCTGTTTCGTCTCCTGGCTGTCATTTAGGATCCTTTCTAGTGATGGTGCAGAAAATCTCCATCGGCCTGCTTGAGTAATAAGGAGAGGTTGTGTCTCCACCCGCAGTTTGAGACCAGTGTCCTCCTCTAGGTATCGGGCTCATGTACAAGGTGCACTCTCTCGTGGTTCACAGTGACTGCCAGCGAGTCCTGAAAGTGTGGGATGAGGGAGAGAGTGTTCATTTCCATGAGAGATTTTTAAAGGACTCAGCTTTGATCTGACTGACCCATGTTAGGGTATTTTCCTGTCCAAAGCTAATCACTCTTGGCAAGCAAATGCCCTGTGTGCCAGTAATGTTGGCAAGGGTAGAACAATGTAAACCAGTTAGGTTTCTTTTTCTGGATATAGAGTCAGGCAAAACAGTACCACCAGCAGCACGATTGCTGCCCAGGAGGGAGTGCAGAACTCAGGCAGGCGATGGGGTCACACTGTCTACACCTTAGGACGCCACATCTTCCACACCGCTTCCTGAGCATCGCTGGGCCCCACCTGGGTAACGTGCGCGTGTAACTGCCACCTCAAACTTAACTGACATCTCAAGCTTGAAAGATGCATCTGGAATGTATGATTCCAGTGGAATAATAGGCTAAGAAAATATGCAAACCCTCTTACTACAAACATTATACATTATTAATAATAACTCTTAAATGAACAGCTGGATATCAGCTTGAAGTAAAAATGAATATTTAAAACTAGAAAAAATACAAGTAACTAAATAATATAAATTTCAAGTATAACTTAGAAGCACACAGGGAAAAAATACTTGATTTGAAAGCTAGGTAAGAAAGGAATAAAATCTGGCCTTGCAAAAAATGTGATAGACACATAGCCAAAGTATCAATAGTAATAAAAGTACCTGAACTAACTTTACAACCTAAATTGTAAGGAATCTCAAATTTTATTTTTTTAAAGTTTCACTTTATATTGTTTAAAAGATATATATTTAGCAAAATAACTTTTGAAAATCTAGTACAAACATACACCTTGAAAATACTATTCAAAACAAAATTGGTAAGACTTTGTTAATATCAGACAATATTGACTTTAAAGAATAAACATTATTAGGCATAAATTGTTCTGAATGGTATGATAAAAGAATCAAATTATGAGGTCAGTGTTAGCGATAATTGGTTTGAACTTGTATGCATCTAATGCAATAACGTTAAGACAAAAAATTGCCAAACTTACAAGTGGAAATTAATGAATTGAAAATCATGAGGTATTTGTAATATTCCTGTTTTAGTAAAAATAATGGCTCAGCAGGCAAAATAATTAAGTACATCATAGATTTGAATGACACAATTCTCAATCTTTTTAAAAAATTAGTATATGTGAGGTATATTAAATATATTCATCATGGAGAATTAGTAAAAAGATGTAGATGCACATATATACATTATATATCGCATCAATAGCTTTTACTTCCCATTCCCTTTCTCTCCCTATCATTTCCCTTCATCCCCAGATCTCCTGTCTATCTCCAGAGTCTTTCTCATTGTTTCCTATCATCTTTTATTTTGCTCTTTTAATTATTTATATTTTGAGTTTCTCATAGTAAAGAAACTATTCAGTATTAAATTCAGTATTCAGTATTTCCTTGTCTGATTTATTATACTCAGGTTTATGCAATCAAGTTGCATCTATTTTTCTATAATGACTCAAAATTATTCCTTATGACTGAGTAGTATCCCATTATGTATATATCTCATATAATCTTTATTCATCTGTTGATGGCCATATCAAGCATTTCCAAGGTTTAGCTACTATGAGTTGAGCTGCTATAAACATGAATATTCATGTTTCACTGTAATATGATATATTCAGCTCTTCCAGGAAGAAACCCAGAAGAGGATTAGCTGGGTCAAATGGAATTTCTATTCTTAGTTTTTTGAAGCATCTCCATACTGATTTCCATAATGGTTTTATTGGTTTACATTATCATCAATAACATAGAAGTAACTCATTTTCCCCACAACATTTTGAACACTTGTCACTTTTTGAGTTCTTGATGATAACTATTCTTTCTGGGGTAAGATGAAATCTCATTGTTTTTCTTGATTTGCATTTCTCTGATGGACAAAGATGCTGATTTTTTTTTTTTTTTTTTTTTTTTTGTAGCATAAGGATCGAACTCACAACCTTGAGTCTGCCAGACAGTTGCTTAAGCCACTAAGCCCAACACCCAGCCTTAGTTTTTTAAAACAGGGTCGCACTATGTAGTTCAGGCCCGCCTTGCACTCGCGTTGTAGCCCAAGCTGGCGTCAAACTCACAACGCTCCGCCTACCTCAGCCTCCTGAGTCCTGGGATTAAAGGTGTGCGCCACCACGCCCGGCTAGATGCTGAATTTTTTTAACATATCTAGTAGGCATTAACAATCTTTTCTTTTGCAAATTATTCATTTCATGTGGCCATTTTTTATTTTGGTCATTTTATCTTTTATTTTTGTCAGTCTAATCTTTTATTTATTTTTTTAGTGCTTGCATATTCTAGATATTAGTCCTCTGTCTGAAGAGTAATTGGTAAAAGTTTCTCCCTCACCATGGCTATCTTTTCACTCTGTGGGTTATTTCCTTTGCTGTGCAAAAGCTTTTTAATTAGATATAATCCATTTTATTGATTCTTGGTGTTATTTCTTGTGCAATTGGTGTTCTGTTTAGAAAGTCTTTGCCTATTCCTGCATCTTCAAGAGTTTTACCTACTTTATCTTCCAGTAGATTTAGTGTTTCTGTTTTTCTCTCTAGGTCTTGGGTCCATTTTGATTTTATTTTAGTACAAGGTGAGAAATATGGGTCTAGATTTATTCTTCTACATATGGGTGGTCAGTTTTCCCAATACCATTTGTTAAAGAGCTCATCTTTTTACAGTGTATATGTTTAGCCCCATCAAAGAAGATCAGATACCTGAAGGTCCTTGGGTTTTTTTTGTTTTGTTTTGTATTTTTTAAAAAAGAATAAAAACAATGATGCAGAATTTCAAAACAAAATAATAGGAGATTAACCCTGCTTAATATATTACATATTGTTGTCTTCAAAGTGATTGTTCAGATGACAAAATGTAGACATGAAAACATGATCCAACAATCGGACGATGAAAGCACAACTTCATTTTGATGAACTAACAGAGATTAGTAGTGCAGTTATCCCGGGGTTGTTTTTGCATCCTCTATTTTGTTCCATCGATCCACAGTGCTATTTTTTTTTTGTTAGTGCTATGCTGTTTTGATCACCATAACTGTAATATAATTTGAAATCCAGGTTCATGATGCCTCCTGCCTTGCTCTGACAGCTTAGCATTGCTTTAACTATTCTGGGTCTATTCTGGTTCCACATAAATTTTAGGATTTTTTTTTAGTTTTGTGGAAAATACTGTCAATATTTTGATTTCAATAAAACTACATATCATTTTTGGTGAAAAGGCCATTTTGACAGTATTAGTTCTGCCTATCCAGGAACAGAGATTGTGTATACATTTTCTGATGTTCTCTTCAATCTCTTTTTTTTCAGACTGCTACAGTTTTTGTTATAGAAGTCTTTCATTTCCTTTGTTAGGTTAGCGCCTAGGTATTTAATCTGGAGAGGCTATTGTGAATATTATTTTCCAAAGATCTTTCCATAAATCAAATCCTGTAAATCCTGTAAATCAAGTTGTTCATTTACAGAAATGCTGTTGATTTTATGTCATCATAGTTTGCTGAATTTGTTTATTCTAAGACTTTCTTGGTGGGTTTTTTTTTTTTTTTTTGAATCGTCTATGTAAAGGATCATGTCAGTAAATAAGAATACTTTGACTTCCTGCCCTATAAATATCCCTTTTATTTCTGTTACTATACTGAATAAGAGTGGTAACCATACACCCTTTATTGACCTGAGTATAAAGCAAATGTTCTCAGTTTTCCCTCCATTTCATGTAATCCTGGCAGTAGGCTTGCATGAATAGCTTTTCCTAGTTTGAGATAAGGTCCTCCTAGGGCCTGCCTGGCAAGTGTGAGGTCCTGAGTTCACTTCCTGCTACAAAAAAAAATTTTTTTTGGAAATCCTATATCATTTCCATTATTTTGTTGGGTTGAGTTTTATTTTCTTTTGTTTGCTTGATTATGTCAAATCCGATAGCAGTAGCAGCTATTTCAAAGATGGCACAATATATTATGATAGCAATTTTGGATTTACTATTGCCTTGTTTTGAAGTCCTTTATTGCATTCATTGTTTTGTTTTTATTGTTTCTATTCTATTCTGTTCTGTTTGATTTTTACTATGTCTGAAGTCATCTGACATCAAAAGGCGTTATGGTAACTATTGTTGATTTTGTAATGTTTTGAAGTCCTGTATCTCTTAAACTAGTTTGTTTTGATGTATTTTATTCTGTTTTATCCTCTTTAAAATAAAAATTTTAAAAATTAAATGGCAGGTTAGATAGATGCTATGTTAGATACAAGATTTTAGTTGGCTAGTGAAAAGCTGCTTCCGGAAGCCTCTGAAAAGAGGATAATAATACTGGCTCTGACGGTTAAAAACCCTTGCTGTTGGGGGACCAGGATAGCAGAGTCAGGGATGAACTGTGATTCTGCCCCTTGCTAGTGCATTGATTGTGTATAAACTGCCTTCTCCAGATGGGGCACAGTTTCCTCATCTGTTAAATGGTGGTAATGCTTCATGGGGTTAGAGTGAAGATTAAATGAGGAAATACGCAAAGTGTTTGGTACAGCGTCAGGCAAAAGGTAGTTCTTGGTTGATGATAATGAATTTAAATACCAAGAAGGATATGTTATTAAGGATATGTTATCATCAGATAATTCTGTGGCTAAGAGCAGAATCAAAATGCCACTGAAGGGGTAATTCCTGTTCACTCATCGAATTCTTTTAGTTCTTATGTTCCAAAGTGAGCTCTATTGCTGTGCTACTCAAAGAAACAGATCAATGATCTATTTGCTAGTGGTCTGTGACAAGATCAAGGAGCTCAAACCAGAGATAGTACATGGCTTCATCCATTGAGGAAAGTTGCTATGGAAAATAGAAGTATCATCTGAACTGTACAATTGCATGGAGACATAGGTAATTCACATTCTGGTACAAATTCCTGGACCAGCATAAGCCGAGGATCACATTTTGAACAGAATATTGTAAATGTAAATTGATAAAAAGTTCTTCATAATCATGTATCTTTGGTAGAAAACACTGTACTGTTTGTCAAATATCTTTCTTGGAAAATGCATATTAGTGTATTAAAGTGTTTCTCAGGAACCCTAAAGTGAACAAATCTATTTAAATAGGAAAAAAAAAAGATAAGGTTCTTCTATGCCTATTTTCATTAGGGTTTGTGCCATGAATGGATGTGTGGTTTTCTATTTTGATGATCCTGCTAGTTTTTTTGCCATTGCTTCTATTTATGTGATGCATGGCATTTATTGATTTATGTTGTTGAAACATACTTGCATTCCTGGAGTGAAGTAGACTTTGATGTATTATCTTCTCAATGATTTGTTTATTCTGTTTGCCAGTGTCTCGTTGAGAATTTTTGCATCTATGTTCATTAAGAGGATTGGCCCGTAGTTTCCTTTGCTGTTAAATCCTTGCTGGAGTTTGATATTCAGGTAATGCAAGTTTCAATGAATCCATTTGGCAGTGTTTCTTCCATTTCAGTTTCATGGATGAACTTAAGGAACATTGACACTGCATTATCAGGTAGAATTCTGTGGTGAATCCATCAGGTTTTGGGCTTTTTTTTAGTTAGTAGAATTTTTAGTACTGCCTCTTCATTGACTGCTAATGGTCTGTTCAGGGATTTTATATCTTCTTGATTCAATTTTGATATTTCATACCTGTCTAGAAATGTCTCCATATACCTAGGTTCTTCCATTCATTGGAATATAAGCTTTTGACACCAGTCTTCATAATACTCTGGATTTCAGTGATGTATATAGTGATTTTATCCTTTTTCATTTCTAATTGCATTGATAAGGATTTTTTCTTTCTTTTTTTTTTTTTTTGGTAAGTTTTGCAGTCTTTCAAAGAATTAACACATTGATTTATTGATCTCTTTTATTTTTTATCTATTTCACTAATTTTCTCTCTTGCTCTTATTCTATAGTTTTAGATTTGGAACATTCTTGTTTTTATGGGACCTTGAGATGCATCACTCAGTTATTTATTTAAAATCTCTCTATTCATTTAATGTGTAAGTTGACAGCTATAAATTTCTCTCTTGGGACTGTTTTGTTGGGTCTCAAAGGTTTTGGTATGTTTTCCTTCCATTATCATTTGATACTAGGAAATTGTTCAATGTGTTCCCTGATTTCTTCTGTGATCTACTGTTTATTCTATAACAATTATTTGTTTATATAGTTTCTGTGCAACTTATTTCTAGTTTCATTCAGTTATCATTTGACACTGTGCAGAGAATTATTTCAATTCTTTTGTATTTATTTAAACATGCTTCATGGCCTAAAATGTGGTCTATTTTTTTGAAAAGTTCTGTGTGCTGCTGAGAAAAATGTTCATTCTTCTTGTTATTAGATGAAGCATTCTGTAGATATCTGTTAAGTCTTTTCATTCAATGGTATTATCTAGTTCTGATATTTCTTTGTTGATTTTTATGTTTGACCTATTCGTTTATGAGAGTGGGATATTTAAGTCCCCTACTATGATTGTATTGATGGCTGTCTGTCCTTTTATGTCCAGTATCTTCTATTAAATTGAGTGTACCAACATTAGATGCATATATGTTTACAATTGTTATCTCTTTTGAGTTGTTTCCTTTAACAATGTGTAATGGCCAACTTTTTCTCTTCTGATAAGTTTTGGCTAGAAGTCTACCAACTTCCAAAATAGTTACTCAAGGTTGCATATTGCTTTAGTTGTGTGGAGGAGCATTTTCCACCTTTTCTCCTTCAGTCTATATACTCCCTTTTGATGAGGTGTGTTTCTTGCAGGCAACATAGATTATGTTATCTGACTCAATCTGCTAATCTGTGTCTTTTGATTGGAGAGTTAAAACCATTGATATTCAAACATATTTTGTAATGTACTTATTCTTGTCATTTTCTTGATTTTTTTTTCATGATTATTCCTTTATTTTGTTTCTTGGGGCTTTTTAAATTAACATCTCTCTCCATTAAATGAATACTTTGGGATCTTTGGTGCTGATTACTTCCCTGTGTCTGTTTAAGATTTCTTTAATTATTTTCTGCAATGTAGATTTTAGTGTCATGTATTTTTAGGTCATTCCTGTCATAGAAAGTATTTAATTTGGTCATTTTAAAAAACTAGTGGTACAGGACAGAAAAGTCTATTTGACAATTGTTTTTTTAGGACTTCAAAAAACTTTGCTCTAAGCTCTTCTGGTCTTAAACTTTGTACTGAGAAGTCCCATATTGTTCTTCCTTTACAGGTTACAGTATATTATATTTTTCTCTATCAACTTTTAGTATTCTCTCCTTTGGTTGAGTTTCTGGAATTTTGCTTATGATGTTTCACGGAGTTATTTTATGTGCCTCTTGTACTTAACAGTGAATTCTGTACCTAGACTTGAAATTTTTTGGTATGATTTCAGTAAATAAATTTTTTATACCTTTTGAGTCATTTTTTAAAATTTTTTCTTTATTTCTATAATTCTGAGGGGTTTTTTTTTTTTTAGTTGTTTAACAGTTGTTAGATCCAGTTTCCATTGTGTCTTACTTTGAGAGTTCACTGAGTACATGATCTACTACGCTCACTGTGTTTTCAAGTCCTGAGACTTTACCTTAATCAAATCTGCTACTCAGGCTTTCCATTAAATTTTTTTTTCATATCCTGAACTTGTGCTTGATTTCATTTTCTAATTTATAATCAGCTTTCAGAGTGATGAGCTTTTGAACGTATCTTGTTGTCTTGCTTTCCAATGTACCTATTTTGTGTGTTTGTGTGTGTGCTACAAATTGAAGATCAGTTAGGGTAGAAAGGCTGTCACTACTGTGAATAACTCTGTAGTTATATTGTGTCTCTATTGGTGTGTCCTTGAGTTTTGTTATGCTATCGTGATTATATTTATGCTCAGTGTAATAGTTGAAGGTCTTCATTGTGTTCAGCTTTCTTCCGGGGGCTTGAATATTTATTCAGAAGAAAATGACCTGCAGTATTGTTGATAATACAAACTTTATTTCAACATATAGTAAAAATTAATTAAAAGCAACAACTATGCCCCCATTAACAATAGAAAAAAATTAACAGTAATGAAAATATCATGGACAAATCAGACAGTGACATACTAGGATCCAATAAAATACAACTGTACCACATGTAATAACAGAAAAGAGATCTCTAACAATAATGTAGACACAAAGACAAGTCAGCTATTTACATACAATGAATATCTCCAAACAGCACAACTATTCCACCATTAATATTTTAAAAGAAATTAATAATAATGGCATAAACTGAATAGCTAAAAACAAAGTTTAATAGCAATAATAATAAAATGGGTGGGGTGGGGAAAAGAAAAACTGAATGAAAACAAAATTTAAAGGAGAAAAAAGCAAATGAGAAGAGGAGGAAAGAAAGCAAGATAACATTCAATTAATAAAAGAAAGTAAATAGAATTTGGTAGAAGTAACAGAAACAAACAAGAAAAAGAAGAAAAAATAAACACCTAACTAGTTGAACGAAGAACAGTAACATGAACATAAAAAGAACCCAAATAATCAAATGAAGGAAAAGAGAATTTAGTTCAAACAGTTGCTTCCCCTGTAGGTATTTGGTTTAATAGTTTCCACAGTCCGTGATATTGGAAATCACCAGATGCAGGGGAGAGATAGTAAGCACAACCAGGGCCTATTGCGTTTCCATGCATACTTTTTGATTGTGCGTGCTGAGTTTTCCTATCTTTCCTGCTGAGCTGGGTCAGTCAATAGTATGTCATCTGTCTCCAGATTATATTCACTTCAGCAGTTTTTACGGTTGACGCCCTTCTGAGAACCCAGAGTCACTACTGTCCCCCATTAGCTTTGCAGCCTGAGGGTTTGTGACATGCAGCCAACTTCCCGCCATGTTCCATAGGCCACTCAATCCGTATTCCTGGGAAACAGCAAATGTAAAAGCTAAGGCCTATCGCTGATCACACTGGCAAAGCAAACAGATCATTGAACTCTTTCCTGGACAGTAGAATTAAGGGGGCCAAAGCAGTCCAGTGAACTAAATTCTAGCAACTTCAGATCCACCTTTCCACAAAAAACCACACACAACCAGCCTGGCTTCTCACCACAGACGGAAAGGCCATCATGTCTTCTACAACCCGAGCTTGTCGCTGCTTAAACTTCTCAGGGTGTTTGTGAGTAGCCCTCTCACCTTCTCTGTTACCATCTCCTGTGGCCATTTCCCATCCAATGGCTATAGAAAGAGGACCCTAGAAACCCCGAAGTGTAATTGTTACATGATTTCTTCTTCCTGGAGTACCTCAGTCTTAAAAAATAAACCTCTTCTCAAAATGGCTCCCAATTATATCATTCCAAATTACAGCACATGCTTAATTCACTTCATTTCTTCTTCAGCACTAGCCTGCCAAGTAGAAGGATTTACTTTCAGGGTAAAATTCTACCCTATGATTGTGGTTTACAATAAAGATGACCTTTTCTTGGGGCTAGTGCTGCAGGTCCATTGTTTATCACTTGGGCAATGACCCACCCACTTCCGGCTCACCTCCATTTGCAGAGACAAATTCCTTACCAAGGATTTGGGGATAGGGCTCCAGAATGCCTCATTATTTTCTCTAGATTATCTTCAATTTCTCCAGTTTCTCTGTGATTTCCAGGTTTCTTGATTTCCAGAGCTCTTCTCCTATTTCTCTTCGCTAAGTTGTTGTCTTCCCGGTGTCTCAACTCCTGCTCCTGTAAAGACTGTAATTTGCTGCCAGCTTTTACTCTACCACTTTCCTTTTCTCCCACAGTTTTCAATCTTGTTCTAACAGGCATATATTGAATACTGCATTAATAGTCTGAGAATACATATTTTAAGCACTTTCGGAACATTTATGAAGCCTGAGTATCTAGGAAGTCACAAAGCAATTCATCAAATACCAAACAAATCAGTAGGGATTAAAAAAATAAAAAGTTTACAAACAACTCTAAGCTACTGTATGAAATGGTATTACCTAAAAAGAAGTGATTTAGTAAAATTAGATGAATTGAAAATGAATGGATTTATATTTATTAAATAGAGCATTACCTCAATTTGTGAGCACTTTCATTTGTGAATAATTGGGTTTACAAACAGAGGCATTTGGCAAAATTCTGTTTTTGTTGTGTACTCTGCATTGAGTCATGAACACAACTGTGGGCATCTCTTTGCATAGTCATCAGTGTGACCTTTTCCCCAGAATCACAGAATGAATTAAATTCATGAACTGAGGTACCACTGTAAGTTGGTATCCAAAAATCTTTCCCAATCAAAGGAAACTTCCAAATATAGAGAGGTTTTTTGATAACTCCATTGAATAGACAAGCAATAGATAATTCAAATCTTATGTAAGTAGTTCCAGAGCATAGTGGGTAAAGAGTTCTGTTTTATTAGATAATGGAAACTAGTCAACATAAAGACAAACATAAAAGAAAAATTTTAAATCTACTTTACTATTGATGATATCCTAAAAATACTAAACAAAATATTTAACTTGGTCTAGCAATGTTGCAAGTATTCTGTCAAGCACATAAAAAAGACAAGGCTTATGTCTATGCCTATTAGGACCACTTCAGATGTTCAGAGATGCTTTTCAGTTATGGAAATTTTCTTGTTAGTATGTGAAAGGAAGAATAGCCAGAGGTTCTTGTCCCACATCAAAAGTAGCAGTATCAAACAAAAGGCCAATGAAGCACAGCATATATTTTGGGACACCCATAACTAAAACTGCAGCTATTTTTTTTAAATACCTTCTGCTTCTCTATTCTGAGAACAGCAAGATAGGAAACCTTATGGGTAACATAAGCCAGGGATGCAGAGAAACTTTCCCTGACAGCCTCTCAGCAGAGAGGGGCAATCAATGGGAGGCAGCTTTGAGGGGCTGCTCCTCAGCCTCCAGTCCCCCTCTGCTCAGAGACTGTGTCCCTCCAAGACACAGGGGCACCGCACTCCCAGCCTTGACCTCCACAAACACATGAAAGGTACCAGGAGGCCATAGTGTGAATACACATTCACCATGGAAAAACACTTTTACCTAGGAACACAGCAGCACAAGTGCCTGCCTGGTAGGCAAGAGGTTGTGAGTTCAATCCCCAGTACCCAAAAAAAAAAAAAAAAAGTTTTTCATGTAATTATCAACACAGATTTTTAAATACAAAACTGTATTAACATCATCTCTGGAAAAAAATAAAATCTATTAAAAAAATTCAATAACTTTCCTGGGAGGAGGCATACTTAAAGCATTAGGAATAGAAAGAAACTTCCTTAATCTGGTAAAATATTTTTCTAAACCCTGTACCACACTTAGCGGTGAAACATCTGAAGCATTTCTTTAAAAGACAACAATGATAGCAGCTCCATTCAACATCATATGGCAGACACTAGCCAGTTTAATGAGGTTACAAAAAGCGATGAAAGAATAACAATTGAAAAAACTAAGCTGTCATTATTTGCTGATCAGATTTGTTCATTATAGTGTTTAGATCCTCAACTGCCTTCTAAAACAAGCATCAAGATTATCACCTACTAAATCGTAGTGATAGACGCACAAGACTTCATTGTGTAAATTTTTTTGTACTTTAGGTTTGGAATAGTTTGTAATTTAAAATTTAAATAGACATCTAAGAAAAACACTTGCATTTTGCTGCAGTAAAGGATCACCTCCAGAGTCACCTCTTTATTTTAAATGCAAAATAAGCCTTGATCAGAATCTTTTAAATGAATAGCAACTAATGGCAATAAAGACCAATTAAAATAACATGTACTATAGGTTTTTTTTAAAATGTCTAAGGAAATAGCCACAGGACAGAGAAAGTCTGGAACAGAGCTGTCCTCATCTAAAAGTGTAGGCTCAGCTGGCTTCCACACATGAAAAGCAAGATCTTGCAAGATCCAAGATATATTGTCATTTATTCATGGGATTCTAAAACATGCAAAATAAGGCTGACCCTCTCACAAAGCATTTGGGTAATCAGAATGAAAGTACAAGTTGAGTGTGCCGTATCTGAAATGTTTCTAATCAGAAGTGTTAAGGATTAAGAGTCTAGGAGAATTTTGGGATATTTGCATGTACATAATGAGATATGTGTGTCACAGTGCTGTAGTCTAAACATGAAATTTCTTTCATGAGCACCTGCACACATACCCTGAGATAACTTTATACAATGTTTTTATTTTATGTAAAATGAGTTTCTTCAGGTGGAAGAGTCCATTTCCCTCGGAAATGCTATGTAAACTACACTGAGTATTTGCTTTTTGCCTGTGACCTCAGTCGTCTGAGGTCAGGAGTGAAATTTTTCCCTTGCAGTATCATGTTGGTACTCAAAGTTTCTAATTTTGGATTTTGGATCTTTGGATGAAGGATGCACAACCCACATGAAGAAACAGAATCATTTCTCATTTGGCTAATTGCTTTTTCCCTATAGCAGTCATAGATAAATTGAAGTATGCACTAATGGAGGAAACGCTCTGACAGTATTTCAGTGTCACTTTCCTGGAGCTGTGGCTCCCAGGCTGGACACGCCCCCTTACCCCTGCACATCAGATCCAGAGGAGGAGGCTGGAACTTCCCATCCTATAGCCTCTCACCTCTCCATAGTCCTGGAAGTGCATCTCCCAGGTGATGGAATCCCAAAGGAAAGGGAACTTCAACCTCTAGTCTGAGGAAAGGTCAAATCTTCATGTCTGAAACATTAAATTATCAAATGATTGTTGGGAGAAGTGTGGCCTTCTGTTGCTTAGAACTGGAAGTGATGATCAGAACAGGGCAGAGAGCCCAGTGAGTGATGCAACAGCCACATTTTACACTGCTTGGTTTGCTGACAGTGTTTGTAGTAGTCAGATTTAATTTTAGCGACAGTATGGAATGCAGTGTTGTGCATAAAATATTAATGCAGCGCAAAATTGGGCAGTCCAAAATAACCAAGTCTATGTCAGCTGATAAACACTTAGTGAAATGTTCTGTCATTTATAGACTTTCTCCACCCCTACAAAATAAATTATATTATCCATTCTAATTTCAACCTGCTTTTACTTCCTCTGATGTTTATCTTCTGGTGATAGGCATTAGAAAGGCCCCCAGCTGTTTATAAGGAAAAATCCTTTTCTTTGGATAATGAGAAAGTGGATCTTGTAATACAGAATCAGGCAAATGAATGTACTCTATGAAAATAAAGCAAGAAGGCTTTCCTATATATAATTTTTTTATCCAGAGGTCATCACCTGATCAGTGTGGACTTATCACTGACCTGGAAATGGACACTGAGCTTTTCCAAATTTGCTGATGGATATCTACTTTATGGAGACAGAAGGAGGAGACTGTGGTAATGAGAAACTTTGATTGAGCAAGTAAATTTTTCAATTCTCTTCTCATTCTCTAGTCTGACAAAGACTAAAAGATTTTCAGAATATGCAAATTTGCTAAGAAAGCAAGATATTAAAGATATTACAACCTGGCCTTCATTCTTTCCAATATTTTCACTAGGGATATTCCTCTTCTTGCAGGGATGAAATGTTTTCATTTATCCCTGACTTGATTCCTTATGGTTTATCTTTGTTTCTGGGTAGTCTTGTTATGTCATTTTGTTTGTTTGTTATGTTTTCCCTGCTGTCTACCTCAGACACATTTGAGACCATCATGTTTGCTTTCATTTGAGAAATCACATCTAAAATATTTCCCTGTCCAGTCTACTGTCTTCATAGCACATAGGGACATATGAAAGTCCCTAGGTCATGGGAACATGGTGCTTTTGGATAAGTGTCTGTTAGGACCAAGTCTTCAGAAGTAGGTACCACTGTGTCTGTGGTCCCTTTAGAGCTAGTGTAGTTCCATATAAATCAGAAGGTTGTATCACTCCTTACCAGTAGTATATGGAATTGGGTAAGAGTGGCTCTAGATGAAGATCTGCCAAAATACTTTATTTCCACTTTGAGTTTTTCAAAAAAATGTTTTCAATTTTCTCTGCACTGGTCAACCTCACAAACATTCTCAGCCACACCGCACTTCACAGCTGAAATCCCTATTCTAAACTTAGAAACACGGACCTCCCTTAGCTTTCTGTCTCTCCCCTGCCTACTGATTCCCTAAAATATAAGCCCTGGCCAGCTGCTGCGCCCTGTCCCACTGAGAACACTGACTTCTGCTCTGCAGTTGGGTACAAGCTTAGCCTTCTCCCTGGAGCCCAGGTTCCACTTCTTCCAACACTTTCCTCCACCGATGCCCCTGTGTGGGCATTTTAAATATTTCCCACTAGAAAGTAAAGATCATCCAACTTTCCCCTTCTTTGTTAAATCATATCACATGTGTCCACATCCACTTCCTCCACTTCACAGCCACACTGCTCAGAAGAGAGGCCAGTGCGCGCCCTGATGCAGACAGGCTTACTCGCTGTCACGCCTTTGAGGCTCCAGCCAAGTCACTGATCAAAAATGGTCATAATACTAGATACAATGACTCTGTTTTCTGTTTGGTTTATTGCTTTGCACATCTTTGTTCCATGATATTACTACTTGTGGTTTCTCTACCTCCCTCTGGTGAAATTCTTCTGTTTCCTTCATGGAAAGTACTATGTATCAAGGGTCCCTGAGGCTTCATTTCCACCACTCTTCTCTTTGTCTCACTCATCTTTGGAAACCTGTCCCACATCCCTAAATTCATTTACATTTCAGACATGCTAATAACTGGAATGCTGTCTTGAGTATCTAACTTCCAACCACCTCTGAACACCTCTTTCTAGGTTCTAACACGTATTTTTATTCTTGATGCATGAAAATGTAACTTTTTCTCCTTACTTTATTGCCCCAACCTGCTGAAGATTTTTGGTTGGTTCTTTTGTTTTGTTTTGGTTTGGTTTTGGGTTTTTGGTTTTTGATTTTGTTTTGTTTTTGGTTGGTTGGTTTTTTGTTTATTCGTTTGAGACAAGGTCCTACTGTGTAATTCAGGCTGTACTAGAACTCACTGTGAAGCTCAGGCTGGCTTCGAATTCACAGCAATTCCCCTACCTCAGCTTCCCAAGTGCTGGGATTATAGGCATGCTCCACCACACCTGGCCAGCCTGCTGTTTTAATCAGTTTGCCTACAGTAGGAGCCTAACTCTGTATAACAATGCCCATGCTGGTCCTCTAGAGCCATTTTTACTTATCCTACTCATAGATAAAATCAATCTCTAGATCCTAGTCAAATATAGGTCCTGTCTACATAAGCATATGGTGATACTTTGCTATGTCTTAAATCTGCCTATTTTTCCCATTATCTTTATGTTCTTTCATATCACCAACATTGTTTGACTGTGTTACCATGAACAGGCACTTCTCTCCTGATTTCCATTCCTTCCAAACCAGGGTGAAGCAAAGTAGAGCCTTCTGGCAAAATCCAACTCCTGCCTGTTCTTGGAAATGGAATTTTATATACAACCCTTAGCATTCATTCACATACTGTATATGGCTGCTTTTGTGCTACACTAATAGTGGCTAGACAGAGTATTTAAAATATCAACCATATGGCTGATAAAGCTGAAAATATTTACTGTCTGGTTCATTACAGGAAAAATCTTGTCCTGCTCAGCTGTGCAGCAGCCTCTGAACTTTCCAGAATAGAAATAATTCACTCTTCCGCCCCAACTTGCTCCCCGATACCCAGAGAACAAACTTTGCACTTCTTAGCACTCTTCACTCTGACCTGTCCAGATGCATTTCTCACCACCTTCCTCTAAACTCCTTGAATGTGCTCAACTTAGAACATAGCTTATTTGATGGCTCAGAGACCAGTGCAAGGCACTCTTCACCTTTGAAGTCAAGCCTCATCTTTCTCCCCTTTACCTAACTACCACTAACTTTAAGATTCAAATCATATGTCTTGCTTAAGGAAACTACCCCTAATCACAACCTTTTAATCAGTTTTTCTTTTCTCTGGCACCTGTACCTCCTTATCCTTCCCTCTCAGATCTCGCTCTGCAATAATTACCTTGACTTCCTTGCATTTGCCCTTAACTATAAAGTTCTCACCGACAGGAAATATAACTTGTTCACCATGTATCTGTAGCAACCATCACAATATCTGGCAGATACAGTGTGCTCGAGAAATACTTGCTAACTGAATAAATGGATGAGTGGTATTTTCCATCTCTGAGTTGTTCCTCAACTATTAACTGGAAGTAAAATATCTAACCTATAAATTTATTTGATGAATAAGGAAAGTGTCATGTTCAAGACCCCAGTACATGCCTATCATTATTTAGTACCTAATAAAGATGACCCTGCTATGTATATCTCCCATAAATAGGTCAGAGTTCTAACCTACTCAGTTCAAGAAGAACCTGTGGACCTGGAATAAAATTTAGTATATATAGACTTTGTCTTCAAGAAACTTACAAACTGACGGGTGGTAAGGAAAGAAGTTTCTATAGTACAAAGTACAGTAGGTATGATGTCCTCAAATACACGAATAAAAAGACTACCCTGTCAGGTAGCTTATTTTACATAATAAATTATAGCTGATCTATCATTTTGTTAATTTGTTAGAGAAATGCTAGAATGCAAACTTGTACAGTTCTGACAGTAAAAATAACATAGTTAATGGTAAAGTAAATTTTTTGTAATGATAGCAAAGTAGGAAAAGAAAACAGAGCAAGTCTGGGCCAGGGAAAAGTAAGAAAAGCAACGCATCCTACCATCTAAGAATGGGTCACCAATGCAAGAGAGAGCACAGTGGCCAGTAAAGTTAATTTATGAATCAAGGTGGCAGCTTTAAGGATAAGCAAAAGAACTATGAGGAAAGCTTTTCACAAGTACATTACTTTATCTGAAACTACAGGAAATAAAAATTATAATGGCCTTAAACTGTCTTTCCAAAGGTCATGAACAGTTCACCAATAAAGAAATACCAATGACTTGTCACTGAGCAGAAATTTTATACTTATGGGTGGAGAACTGTGTTAAATGAAACACTTGCAACCTCAAGAAACATAAATACTACCTCAAAATAGGCTAAACCATAAGAAATATGGGATCATACTACACCTAAATGGAAAGAAATAGCCTCTGCTAGAGTTGTTATTTTTATTTTTTGAGACCATAGTATTCATACATTGTTAAGTGGTACATTATGGTAATTTGATACATGCATACAATGTGTAAATCAAATCATGTTAAGAAGCATTTTTATCTTTTGAAATATTACTTTTGTGTGCTGGCAGTTCTATAATGTTCTTCTCTTGTCACTTTGTAGTATACATGATTTTAATCAATAGTTAACCTTTCGTGCTACAGAAAACTAAAACGAATGCCTCCTCTCTGTTTTAGTACCTATTATTGACTTTCTTCCATCCTCCTTCCGTCCTGCCTTTCCCAGTATCTGTGACCACTATTCTACTTCTTTCTGCTATGAGATTGACTTTTTAGTTTCTAAGGAAGAATTACCTTTGTATGTCTGGCTTATTTCACACTTCATGTTATGATCTCCAGTTCTGCCCACATTGTAGTCAGAGTTTGCAAGGGAAAAGATATAATACAGTATGCATAATTTAGAGTATTATTTCATAATATTCACCCAAAGAATCAAATGCAAAAGAATGCAGGAGATCTAGAGATCTAGAGAATCCAAGGAATCCACATGAGAGCCTGGATCCCACAGCAATGTCCTGCATGAGTTCAACCAAAGACTTACAGTACTCAACAATGTCCACCATGAGTCCAGCTGGAGGCCTGGAGCTCACAACAATGTCTCATGCAAGTCTGTATCAAGGATCTGCACTGGGAAGAGCCCAAAATCAGTAGTGGAAGCTAGAAAGTCTGCACTGGTGGGATGAAGAATCTGTGACACCAGGATGAGGGATCTACACAGGAACCAGGAAGCGATGCACAAAGTAAGGACCAGAGCTCCCCCAAAAAGATTTTCAGCCATCCTCAGTGACAGTGAGGCCCCAAGTTCCTCTGACCATGAGAACAGCCAAGTTCATATTAGGAAAGTCAGCACAAAAGACTTCTCCAGGAGAATTAACAGCACATCATCTTCCCCTGCAATTCTCTTTTTATGCTCAGGTGGGCCTTCCACACCCAGCACCATGCTGATTCAGTTCAGCTGAGTGTTTCACGTTGACCATATGTTAATCTACCACAATACACCCCTGATCAACTTGATAACCAAACGCATTTCCTTAAACCATTGTCTCCAGTGGCAGATTTGTAAAAAGTTAGCATGTCCCGGTCTATTCAATTTACATTAATATAACAGTTACATATATACAATTTTTATTATGCACATTTCAGTACCAAAAGCAAAACATTCAAAGGGTGATCAAAATTCAAGGTTAAAACACAATACTTTGATGAATTAACCTGATTGCAAACATATATCTAAAAACTACATTAAAATCATATTAAAAGAGCTATTGTAATCACGATCCTTGTTTTCCATTAATATTTAACAGTGCAAGCATGCCAACACTAAGAAATACCCCAAAATATCTCAGTTATTTCAAATTCACTCTTTCCATCAGGTTAAAGGTTTCGGCTCATTTTTCCATTGTCCTGTTTCTTCTCAACAACCACTTTCTCCTCTGTGTCATCCTCGCAACCCACAGCTCCACAGGAGCCTTCCTTCTTGCTAAATGCTTCAGATCACTTTGCTGGCTCTTTATTTTTAATATCAAACATAGAGCCAGGCAAAAGCTCTCAACAGTAACCATGCCACTGTGCCAACAGTAGATTGCATTGAAATTTTTCTGCTCCGCAATCAATATCTCTAAATACATGCAAAACACACACCCACTTCCTGCCAATGCACAACATATACCACCTGGGATCCAGCAGCCAATGCAGTTCTTCTCAGTAGAAGCCCCCTGAGCTTCATCCTAACTGGAAGCATTTCCATCAGTACTCTGATTTTCCAGGCTCTGACCAGAGTCTCCCATATAGTTTAGAGCACATGGGCACTGTCTCTTAGTCCAGTCTCTCAAAACCTTTCCAAATTAATTTCAAAGGCTCTTAGGCCAAATGCCCAGGCAATGTGGGGAACAATGACCCCACTTCTGTCACAAAAATCTGTATCATTCAGGGTTTTACTAGAGAAACAGATATAACACAGGATATGTAAATATATAAGAAATTGCAAAATTGGCTTTTGATGGTCAACCATAGAATCAAATGAGGAAGTGTGCAGGGGGTGTCTGCACACTGGAGGCTGAAGGGTCCAATCCGAGGTCTAGAGCTCACTGCAGTGCTCCGTGCAACTACGCATCAGGAGGCCGATGGGTCTGCTATGAGAGACTGAAGAATCTATGCTGGGAGACTGAAGGACCCAAGGCGGAAGCTGAAAAGTCTGTGCTAGAACCCAGGAGACAACATCCAAGCTGAAAGCAAAGGCTGGAGCTCCTTCAAATACCTGAAGCCTGTCTGTCTCCTCATTTCCCTTTTATACTGTCCAGGTGACAAACCACTACCACAGCCCATGTTGCTGCACATGACAGGATTTCACTCTTCTTTCTGGTTGAATAATACTCTACTGTGTATATATACCTTGTTTTCATTATCCATTTAATGGTCATTAAACTTGCTTTTACATCTTAGTCACTATAGATAGTGCTTCAATAAACATAGGAATGTATCTCTTTGACACAATCATTTCATCTTCTTTGGATATATCTTAGATTTTCTGGATTATATGGTAGCTCTATTTTTAGTTTTTTCTAGTGGATCTCCATAATGTTTCCCAAAACAACTGTACTAATTTGCACTCCTACCAAAAGTGCTACTGCTGATAATACAACATCATAACCTCACCAGGATTTATTATCTATTTGATCATAGCCATTTTGACTGGGGTGAAATGATATCTCACTATATCTCTAGTTTCCTGATTAGTGAGATTGAACATTTTCCCATATACTTTTTGGACATTTGTGTGTCTTCGAGAAGTATCTATTATAGTCTCTAGCTCATTCTCTAATCAGATCATTTGGATTTTTTACATCAGACTTTTAAATTTCTTGTATATTCTAGATATTTTTGCTTGTCAGGTGAATAGTTTAAAAACATTTTATCCTTTTCTGTATGTTGCCTTTTAACTGTTCATTAACTGCTTCATTGTGCAGAAACATCTCAGTTTAATATAACCCTGTTTTTTGTCGCATGTGCCTTTGGAATTCTGCAAAAAATCATTGCCTACACCAATGTCTGGAAGGGATTTCCCTGTGGTTTTGTGTGGTAAGTTCATAACTTCAAGTTTTACAATTAGATCTTTTATCCATTTTAATTGATTTTTGTGTGAGAGGAAAAGATATAGTTTCATTCTTCTGTGTATATATGTATATATATATATATATATATATATATATATATATACACATCTATATATATCATACTTTTCCTGAGCCATTTATTGATGAGACTATCCTTTCCACTCTGCTTTCTCAAAGTGCTTTTCTCAAAAAGCTATTGTCTGTATGAATATGGATTAATTTCTGGGTTTCCTATTCTGCTTCATTGGTCTATATTTCTGTTTTTATGAAAGTACCATGCTGTTTTGGTTACTATAACTTTGCAGTACATCTTAAAGTCAGATATTGTGATGCATCCAGCTTTGCTTTTCTTGCTTAGGATTGCTTCAGCTATTCTGGCTCTATTGTGGTTCTATATAAGTTTTAGAATTGTTTTTCCCATTTCTATAAAGACAGCCATTGTTTTTTTGTTTTGTTTTTTGTTTGTTTGTTTGTTTGTTTGTTTGTTTGAGATAGGGTCTCACTATGCAGTTCAGGGTGGCCTTGAGCTCACTTCATAGCCAAGGCTGGTCTTGAACTCACAATCCTCCTGCTTCAGTCTCCCAAGTGCTGGGATTACAGGTGTATGCCACCACGCCTGGCTAGCCATTGTTATTTTGATAGGAATTGCACTGGAGCTATAAATGGTGCATAGTATAGTGATTTTAGCAATATTGATTATTCACTTTTGTAAACATGGAATTTCTCTCTTTTTTTTTTCATGTGATGTATATTACTTTTGTCTGTGTTGTATAGTTGTAGAGCTATTTTACTTTCTTGGTTGAATGTAGCCCTAAATATTTTATTTATGTGGTTATAGAGTTACTTTCTAACTTTCTTTTTCAGTAAGTTCATTATCATAATATAAAAAGCTACTGTATTTTGTACATTGATTTTTTAAATCCTGCAACATTTCTGAATTCATTTATCAGTTCTATAAGCTTTTTGATAGAATATTTAGGTTTTTCTATGCACAAAACTATGTTATCTGCAAACACAGATGATTTACCTTTTCAATTTAGATGCCCTGTATTTCTTTCTCTTGCTAAGATATTCCTTACTATGTCAAATAAGAGTTGTGAAAGTAGATACTCCTCTCTTGTTCCGCATTTTAGAAGAAACACTTTCAGTTTTTTCCCGCTGACTATCATATCAGCTGTGAGATTTTCATGTATAGCTTTTAGTGTTTTAGGTATGTTTTTCTATATGTAATCTGTTGATAGTTTTTATCACGAACTGGTGTTAAACCTTAATGAATTTCTGCATCTATAAAAATCAGTTTCGACCTTCATTCTGTTGATCATGCTTATTTTTATTTTTGATTGATACATAAAAACAAAATATATGTTAGTGGGGTACAATATAATGTGTTGATACATGTATACACTGCTAATGTTTAAGTCAGGTAGAGCAAATTTATCTCCTTAAACATTTTTCATTTCTTTATATTTAAAACTACACAATCATGTCTTCTAGTGTTTTGAGACATACAGGACGTTTGTATCAACTACAGTCACACTACCATGCAATCACACACCTGAACTACTTGATCCTGTCTAACTGTAATCTAATACCTATTAATCAACTTTTTCTTATTTTTCACCCCATTATTTCTCTATCTCCTGATAATCACAAGTCTACTCTCAACTTCTATGTGATCAACTTTTTCAGATTCCACACAGGAATGAAGACACATGCTACTTGTCTTTCTGTGCCTA
>RJWM01010144.1:0-28207 GCA_004363535.1 Dasyprocta punctata
AACCCAGCTATCCCTCTTCTGGGCATTTTCCCAGAAGAATTGAAAACATCATACCACAGTGATATCTGTGCACCCATGTTTATAGCAACCCAATTTGTAATAGCCAGATCTTGGAAACAACCCAAGTGCCCATCAATCAAAGAATGGATAAAAAAGATGTGGTATTTTTATACAATGGAGTACTACTCAGTTATTAAGAGAGATTGTATTGAGACTTTTATAAGTAAATGGTCACAACTTGAGACCATACTCATAAGCGAGATAAATCAAACCCACATGTGTAAATACCGTATTGTCTCCCTAGTGTAAGAAATGGAAAAGTATATATGATTCAAAATCTATAATAAATACTACGTAAGGGTAAAAAACAGCTCAAACAGCAAAGATAATCGGGAAGGGAATAGGCGGAAAGAGAAAAGGGAAGAGGAAAAGATACAAACCTGTATATATGTATATGTAAGATAACTAAAAAGGACACTGCTGAATGTATTTGTTATTGAGAAAGAACAATTAATACTCATATGATTAGATCAATCTTGCATGTCTATGTCTGTTAATGTAAGAAACCATTTTAAAGATAATGATGCGCAATACTGCAACCATTGTGAAGCTTCTATCTTCCGGTTTTGTAAACCTGCAATGTTGTGTATTTACTCTAGTTGTTTGTCTCTTTTGCTTGTTGTTTTTACTATATATGTCGTCTCTTTTTTTTGTTTTGTTTTGTTTTTCTTCGCTTAAATAAAAAAAAAAAAAAAAAAAAAGAAAGCCAGGAAATTACTCAGAAACCTCCCTGGTGGGCAGTCTTAGGTCTTCATGTCGCACAAGGTGGAGAGGGACACGGATATAATTTCAGCGACAACCCAGGATGCCTAGAACACACTGCCATCCTAGCTGCTGCTGTTACCCAATGGTCCCCATGTTGGCGTCTTGGGTCCAAGTCACTCTGGAGCTCCAGGCCCAGATACTCATGGTCTCCTCCTATCTCAAACTCAATGTATCCAGACACAGCTGAACTGAGTCCTTCTCATCTACCCCTTAACCTCAGCAAATGGTACTGTGCAGCTCACCCCTGGGAAGTTGGTGACACTGCTGCCATCCACCTCGTTCTCCACACCCAGCCCCGAGTCAGCCACAATGCCACCCATATACCTCCGCATGTCACCTTGACTCTACCAAGGCTTGTCAGTAGCACCTGCTACCCCAGCCCAAGCTGCTGCCTCTGGCATGAATCATTACCGCAGCCTCCAATTCCCTGCATCTACGTTTATAAAATTAAACTTATTTTAATTGACAAGTAAAATTACATCTATTCACTGCATACAATGTTTTGAAATATGTGTACACTACTGGTGAAGTACACACAGTATGGCTAAGGCTAAGCAGAGCTGATCCTGCACCCAGCCACTACCCTGCAGCCAGAGACTCACCTGGCCAGGGCCTTGCTGTGTGGAGACTCCTGGCCTCACTGCCCTTGCTTCTCATGGCCTCCATAGCCAGCCCAGTCCCTGCCCGCTGCTGCCACTTCATTGTCAGCATCTCTGTCCCTGCTCCCACACACACCAGTCTTCATGTTTCTTGGCTGTGCTGTGGGGACCCCAGCTTTACACCTCAACAGAGGTGTCAGGTTTTGTTTTCTATTTCCTGTCCTGAGCTCTTGACTTCCTGCTGCTTCTCTGTTAGCAACCTGGATGGAGGCTAAGGAAACCTACAGTAACCTCACTACCCGAGGCTTACACACACCTCCTTGGGCTGTCAGCTGTCACCTTCCCAGGACCCCAGACTGGACGAGCCCGGGTTACATGCCTCTCCTGGTGGCTTACCTGGTCCCCTGAGCTGCTGAGGCCCAGGAGCAGGGTGCTGTCACCAGTCACCTCCACACAGCTTGCACATAAATAGGTTTTCAGTGAATAAACACTGGCTTTTTATAAAACTTGACGGACATATTTTTGCTCTTACTCGACAATTAAGATTTTTGGTAAAATTTCTCCACAAAGAATATAAAACAGTGTATAAAAGTGTGTGCACTGATACTGCAAATGTCATCATCCAACATGAGGCTCCCTCTTGGGAAAACTGACAATTCTGTCAGAATTCAGCCCTGCTTCACCGGGCGTGGTGGCGCATGCCTGTAATCCCAGCACTTGGGAGACTGAGGCAGGACAGTCATAGCAAATTTGAGACCAGTGTGGGTTACAAAGTGAGCTCAAGGCCAACCTGAACTGCATAGTGAGACACTGTCTCAAAAAGACAAAAAAAAAAAAAAAAAAAAAAAAAAGAAAGAAAGAAAGAATTTGGCCCTGCTTTTGCTGTTTTTCAACCAGATTTTAGTCACGCTCATAAGCACTGTCAGGCAGAGGAGCCAAGCCCAACTGACCACCTGTCCTTCAGGTCAGCCTATACCTACACCCCAACAGCAGAGCCCACAGGGGTCACTCAGGCTACACGACTGGCAAAACCTAAAGTATTCATGCTCTGGCCTGCATGGGGAATCTGTGCCAGCCCCCAAGGGACCCTAACATGACTGGAATCTCACTGTTACAGAACCCAGGACAGGACCTCGCCTCATGCCCACAGGAGGATGCAGGTTGTGACTGCAGGCATATCCTGTATCAGAGCCTCAGCTGGTCTACATTGAGAAATACGTAACATGAGCATGTAAACCAGCTCCCAAGAGACCAAACTGTCATCTAGTGACATTTCAGACACCCAAGCTGCTGATGGCAACTCAAAAAGAGGGCATATATTAAAGACACTCCCTGCACAAACCTGGGGTTACCATGTTTCTAGCAGCACAACTCACAATGGCTACATTCAGCAAGCAGCCTATGTCCATCAATAGGTGAATGGATAAAGCAAATGTGGTATTTAACACACAACGGAGTACTACTATGCCACGAGTCATCTGTAGGAAGATGAATGCACCTTGAGACCATAATGTTAAGTTAAATCATACACATAAGGGTAAAGATCACACGGTTTCTCTTATATGAGAAACCCAACAAAATAATATAAAGCATAAAATATAGTAGGAAACAGAGTAAGACTTTATGGAGATGAGAAAAGTATCTGAGACAGGGAGAAGAAAGGGGGGAGGCCGAGGTAACAATACTATGTGTGTATGCCTGTCCCCAAGACACACACTGCAGTTATCTTCAAGATCTGGGGCTGTTTTCCCACAGTGTCCCCACACCCATACTTGGTACTGAGATGCAAACATGGTCTAGCAAAAGTAACAATTTCATCACAGAATGGATGCTTTCTTTGGCTTGAGGTACTGGTTTTTTTTCCCACGCTGACAATGAAACCTTTTAGAACCTTCCAGCTTTCACCAGCACTGTGTATCAGGACCTGCGGGACAGAGGAAGGAGCTGCGCCAGAAGCCCCACCATCTCTCCAGACACAGCAACAGCCACATGGCCTTGAGCAAAAGCCCAAACAAGTCCCAATTTCACCTCCCAGCCCTGCTGCTCCCACCCCACACCTTGGCCCACTTCTCCTGGGCAAACCCCATGGCCAGGTTGTTGCCCCCCACAAAGCCCTAACCATCTGCTGATTTCCCCAAGTCTCCTTGTCGCCCTGGTGTGCTGCTCACTCAGTGCTCGGTACACAGCTCTTTGGGGAGCTGCTTTCACCTTGTGGAGGAGGAAACAGGTCAGGGAAGTTAGGACAACTGCCCTGCATCCCGCACTCTCATAGGACCCTGATCCACCGCCCAAAGCCCCTGCTCAAGCTTCTCCCATGTGATCACTGTGCCTTCCCATCCACAACCATGCCCTCTCTGTTCTGCACCGTCAAACAGTTAAAATCTAGTCTCGTGGACACTCCTTTTCCTGACCAATAACCCAAACAGATTCTCTCCGTGCTGTTACCTGATCTTGTGCTCCCACTGGTGCAGGGCCCCTCGGTCAGCTCAGCTGTGCCTCCTGCCAGGGCCCAAGAGAGGCAAGGCCAGTAGCGGCAGCAATCCTGCTGTGCTCCCGCAGCTCTCCTGCACTTACTACAGTACACATCCCCCAGAAACGGCCACCGCGTAACCCCTCGCCTCCCATGACACCTCCTTCGGCCACACTGTCTCCTGTGCCGCATTCGGTGCCAGGCTGACTGCTGCAACTTGCATCTCCCCTGATGCTGTGAGACTGCTGCACCTCTCCCCATCTTCCTACTCCCCACTACCAACTTGTTTCTTCGAAAACATTGTTAAATAAATGATTACCCGTACAAAAAAAATGCCTGAAAACACACTTCAGTTTTAGAAAACAAAAAAAGAAACCATCCAAAGACCAAGAATTCCTCCAAAACTCAACACAAACAAATTTATTATCAACAGAGTATTTGCGGAAAACTATTCCCCTCTGGTCCCCTCAGGCTTTAAGGTAAAAACGCACAGATCCAGCCTCTGTTGATCACCCACAGGCAGACCTAATTGAGTCCTCCCGAGCAGCTGAGCCCTCACCGCTCACAACTCAAACAGAAAAAGGTCAGCAAACAACCCACACAATTAACGACAAGCAATGGTAACTTACCCACTTCAGTAAGCTCACGTTTTTCTAAGGTTAACTTCTTTGACTGCTTAATAAAATGAAAGGGCTGTATTTTTATTCCTTCAATTTGAGGAAATAACAGAGCAAAACCAGATTCTCCAATTTCTATTTCCTGAGGTCGATTGCTACGTGATCCCATTGGAGTCACTAGGAAGGGGAAAAAAAAAATTGTAAACACTCAATGAAAACTGAATTTAATTACATAATGGTGTGGTGGGTTAACCAATCCCACCCTAAATAACTGCAATTTAGGTCATTAAACAATAACTGACCACATTAAATAGCCACCAGTGGAGTACAAGGTTTCCTTCTGTGCTGGCATTGTCAGGGTGACTGTCACAAGGCCTGCAATTTCCTTCTGAGTACTTCAGAAGGGGAAGGGAAGGGAATAAGCAGAAGGGAAGGCAAATGTGGCACTTACTCACTGGCCCCAGATGAAAGAGCAAGTATTTCCTAGTCTAGTACTCCTTTAACCTTTCTATGGCTTAAAGCTTTTCAAAAAGACATTGGGAGGATCCATAGACATTTTCACAGCAATTCTGCTTTAAAAAAAATTCATTCAAGAAATATCTGGTAAGTATACAAAGTGTGTACATGAACAACTATTTTTTATCATAGAATTCTAATAGAAAATAAAAAGGAAAAACAAATATTCTGCCCTAGCATTTAGATAAAAAGTTACATTGCTATTACACAAGCCAAGCACAGAGACATAAGATGTATGTTTACTTGACCCGGAAATGCTTGTCACAAGCTGTTAATTGTAAAGGCAGATGTTACATGCTGAATTCTGTGGTCCTCAACCCCTTACATCCCAAAAGTAGCTCACATGTCTGCTGGACACTGTCCCAGTTGCGCTGCCATGTGCTTACTGTACAGTGCTCAGTCAGAGCCCAGGGCGTCTGTGAGCAGTGGCAATGTGGAGGGGACTGCTAGGAAGTGCAGAGCAATAGCCATAGAAGCAAAAGTGAAAACAATTGCTAGCCCAGAAAAAGGCTAAAGTTGCAAGGACAGGAACAAGGACTGGGAGGCAATATATTCTTTTAAGTTGTTATAGCTGCTTTGTCAAAATTCTTATTAGAAATTATTATACAGTAAAACTGACTTTTTGGGTATGTGCATACTAATGAGGACCTAGTAGAATTAGAGGCGCAGTGAAAAGATGGGGAGAGAGCCAAAAGGAAGATGAGACAGAAGAACCCAAGAGATTCACAACACACGAAATGGCAAGGAGATTTTCTTCACTTGATAGTTTTTGAGTCATAGGACCCCAAAGTGGAACAAAATACAAAGGTTTCAGCAGCCATTCAGAAAGTTATCCAGTGCTAGTGTCATTGATGGTGAGAAAAAAACAGCTACTACTCAGACATCACTGGATTCTTTTTAAGAGGGTAGACAGAATTGAATGCATCAAAAACCCTGTGTCATCAACATGAGGCAGGAGCGAAATTCCACCTTGGCCACCATCTCCTGCAGCGCCACCATCGCCCACCCCAACTCATTAGTAACTCTCTTCCCTTCAGTGCGCCCCAGGCGGTCCCCTATGTGTCAGGTGCTGTACTGTACTGTACCTCTCTTGTAAGGTAAGTATAAAAGTAAAAATAGTTTATTTACAGTATTGGTGTGTATTTGGTTTTTGTATGCTTCACACTGTATATCTGTGTCAAAGGTATGTAAGACTCACTTTGTCAGACTTACGAATGAATCTGACAACAAATGTACTCCCTGAACAGAATTGGTTTGTAAGTCAGGGACTTATGACATAACAAAAAAATTACCTTTTAAAAAATATGTATTTGGCCTTCTAGAAAACCAAGTTATGGCAAAATAAAAAAGTAATGTTGAGATCAAACTATATGCCACACAATACATTCTGAATTTAAAAATGCAAATAAAATTCAGAATATAAGGCCCTTCCTCCTACAAAAAAGGTATATATATATAAAAGTTTTAAAAATGTATCAGGTCACAAAACAATCTGAATTAAAATTACAACAGGCTTGCTTATAGAAATTGACAGGTTTAATATATGAGGAAATCTAGATAACAATCCTTAAAAAAAATCAGGGAGAAAGAACAGCAGTAACTATATTCTCTAAACTGTATACTTATATTATGTGTAGATAGATATAATGCAGATATATACATTTAACTCCCTTATTTAATAACTGAAGAATACCTGAATTATAGTATATGAAGTGAACATATTCCATTTAGTAAATACTATTATTAATCATATATATTGATCATACATGCTGTTCATTGGTGAAATATGCCTTAACGATGCAACATTAAAAATCTGACGTCAAAAAAACATAAAAAAAAAATCAAGCCCTACAGTTATCAAGATGATATGGTCTAGGCTAAGCCAGACACATAGAAAAATATTCAAAATAAGACTCACAAACATGCGATTAATTATAATACTGACAAGATATTTTACTGAGGAAACAAAAGTTTTCAACAAATGGTGCTGGAATAACTAAGCAAACATAAAGAAAAAATTACCCTCAAATTCCTAATAGACATGTACAAGTTAATTCTAAACAAAAGTTCAAACCACACAGTTTACATGAGAACCTTGTGACCTTGGGGTGGGCAAAGATTTCTTACAGAGGATGTTAAATATTAACCAGAGAAGAAAAAAACTGATAAACTGAATTTCTCTAAAAAACGTTTCTGATCATAAAGACACTGTTAGGAAAATGAAAAATGATCCGTTTGAACTACAGCTACTGAATTAGGAAAAGCAACGTTAGTGGGGCGGGTGCAGCCCTCCCACCCTGCTGGTTGAGGGTGAAATGGTGCAAGGTTAGAAACTGGCAGATTACATTAAATATACACCAGCAATGAAACCAAGCAATTCTGCTCCTTGGTGACTGCCTAAGAACTAATAAAAACTAACACAGAGGAAATGTTCCTAACAGCTTCATTCTTAAAACCTAGAAGCTGGAAATAACACAAGGGCCATCAAAAAAGAATGGCAAAATAAATGACAATCTACTTCTATAATAAAATACAACCCGAGAATGGTTTTGAAATGGGTCACTGATCCACATAACAAATGCATTTCTCAAACATATGTTGTTAAACACATTTATATCGCGTCAAACAGTCCAGGCATGAGAAGAGACCACGTTCCAGCCATGTGACATTCGGCAACACACAACTACTCTGGCCTCAGAATCAGAACAAGGGTTTTCAAAAGCATGGATTACCAGGAAAGAGGCAGGCAAGAACTCTCGGGGGAGGGAATCAATCTGTCTCTGCACTGGTAACATCGCGACATAAGCCTTCAACACTCAGGACAGTTTACACTAGCAAGCTGCATTTGACTGTAGGTGGGGTTTATCTCAACTAAGAAAACTGACATCCGCACCTGCGAAAATGAACACATTTTCTCAAATGCGGAAGATGGACTAGGAGTGAATGACTGTTTTAGAAAAACAATCACTATGCTGTGACCTGAGAAAAAGGAACGAGGTGATCTCGTGGAAATTCTGTCCAGGCCCCGTGGAATGGTTCAGACAAGGGTGGAAACAATGACAAAGCTGAGGAGGATCCAAGAAAATACCGGAGGTCACCTGCCTAACGAGGTGACATTATGTGCAAGAGACAGCATGGGAGCAGAAGCACAAAGCCAAAACTGCTGCCCAATCAGGCAAGGACGAGACTCCAATAGAGTCTCATCCCCACAGTGGGGTCACTCCCATCTTCCCAGCAGAAAGTTTCCAGAGGACAAATCAGGCCACATTTGGAAACAACAGCTCCTGCAGCCACAGTGCAGAGGAGACAAGAAAGTAACATCAGGAAGGAGAGTCAGGATCCTATATACGCATTCATTAGAAACTAGTCATGGGAAAATGAGACCAATCATTTAAGGACAATTAAAAAGTTTAAAGGACACCATGGCCACTGCTACCATTTTCTTAATCCAGGGAGCAGTCCCGGTTGAGCCTGGGGAGAGGCTGGCGGGGGAGGAAGCATCCCTACTAAGTAGTATCTGTCCCTGTTCACCTGTGGGGCTTAGAGACTTCTGCCTCACCATCCATGTCGCTCAGAGTCACAGCAAGTCTGTCAAGGACAGGCACTTGCTGAGCACTGGCCAAGCCTGGGCAGGGCCCTGGGTGTGACCCCCGTTCCTGCTCCCAAAAAGTTTTCAGTGAAGATTAAAATGCTGATCACAGAGTACAGCGTACTACACCAAGTGCAAACGAGGCTGCCATCTGCCAACTGCCCCTCTGCACACTCATTTCTCCCTGTGAGACGACAGGGAGACAAGTCCACAGCAGCTAGGACCTGCCCCACTATCAGGACACCGAGTGGCACTGAGCCCCAGGCCAAACACCTGCACCACCACACACTACCGCCTCCACAGACCCTCTCCCCAGCCGTCACCTACAGAGAAGAATCAAAAATAACAGCAGCCCAGTGGGGAGAGAGCACAACCTGAAACTGGTAGCAAGTGAGCAGCAGATCCCAGCAAGGCTTGGCTTAGCTCACAGACCCAAGCCACCCACCCCACCCACCAGTCACAGACAGGACCCTGAAAATGCCACAAATCCTTTTCAATGTGGAGTGGTAGAATGAGAGCTGCTCCTCCCCAGAGCGGTTGCTGGGGTGAGAGGCACTGTATCTGCCTCACACGGGCAGCCCTGAGATTTGAAATCCCACCCACAGCAACTTAAGGAACTCGAGTGTCATGCTACGCCGACGACCAGAAAAATACACGTGCTTCTCAGCTACAAATAACTCCCTGAACTACCAAACCCCATATTAAAGCAAAGCGGAAATGATCAAATTGCTGATTTCTCTTACCTACAATTCCTGGGGTCACAATTCCGAGGACTTGGCACTGTTTTGGGAACAGCTTCTCAAGGGCAACTGCTGTTTCCATACTCATTTTTTTCCTTGCTATAATAACACAGTAATAAAATTACTAAATTTCATCCACTGAAGGTCAGATCTAACAATGTTAAAAAAAAAAAAAGTTAAATATTTGACACCATCATGCTTTACAAAAAGTCTAAAAACTTGATTAGAAGTTTTCCTATGCCGGGCACAGTGGTACACACCTGTAATTCCAGCAATCCCAGCACTACCGGGGCTCAGGCAGGAGGATTGCTGCAAGTTCAAGGCCAGTCTGGGCTACAAAGTGAGTTCAAGGCCAGCCTGAACTGCATAGTGAGACCTTGTCTCAAAAAAACAAAACAAAAAAAAATCCTATTCTGATCTTCAGAATTGTTAGTTTGCCTCTGCTGTTTTGTCCTTACTCCATTTTCATCCCAGTGATGGCAAGTGTCACAGCAACAACTGAATGTGAAGCTTCGTGCATCTTGTCCCTCTGTTCGGGTGACCTCCCTCACAGCTAACTACACCCAACCTCAGCAGTCGATCCAGTTGACACCAGGGTCACCCGTGGGAGCCCCCCTCCTGGCCACAGTGCCTCATGGCACTTGGCTGCCTTTCCCTCGGCGAGCCATGCATGCAAGGGATCTGCCAGTCACTTGGCAAATGGACCCCATAATGCAGCACTAAGAGGCTGGGATAGCTCAAGTCATACAGCCTGCTCAAAGAGTGAAAAGCCGTGCTGGGGGCACTACTGTATTTCAAAATGAGAAAAGCACCTTTCTAAAAAGCTCTTCTTTCAACTGTACGGCGAGGTTACGAGATCGGCTGGCAAGTACCCATGGCTCCAAGAGGTTCAGATTCTCATGGACACGGCAGCCCTAGTTGGGAACCTCAGGAGACAGTGACTCCAGGACTGTGTATTACGGAATGAGAAAGAAGTGGGGAAGAAACCAGACTTTTTATACTTACCTTTCATATGGCCCCGACGCTGCTCCTGACTAACAAACGTATCTGAATCAGCCATGTACAGAACCGTCCTCGGTAAGATGCGAACATTCTGCAGTGAAAACAATCAGCATCGGATGCCGCAGAGCCACAGTGGTGGCCTCTGGGCTGGTTAGAATACAAGGACAGTTTCTTGGGGCCAAATAACTTTTAAATGTGAATTGGTGGCCAAAGTTTTTTTTTTTTTTTAAATTCCAAAAATTTTTACATAAAATGTGGGTTCCCAGAATCCTGAAAGAATAACATTCCAGCAACACCAGGACTGGGGCTGTGACCCATTGGCCACCTCCTGACCTTGCCACCTCAGTGTGTAGTGCCTGGTGCCAAAGAGTGGGCAACCGTGCGAGGCCAAGCCTCACGGCAGACTGGCAGACTTCGCCCTACAGGAGCAGAATAACCCCAAGAGGCTTTTGGACCTTTCCTATAATTGAAGTCCAGGGCTGAGACTGTATTATTCTCTTTTCTGGCATCCACAGAAAAGTAACTGCTTCATTTCCATTGCTAATTCTCAGGAGAAGCAGCAAAGATGACCTCAAAATGAGAATCCTCAAAGCACAATGCAGCACAGCAGGGAGCCTTCCACACCCAAAGGACAGGCGATTGGGGTTTCATAAAATGCTCAGTGGTCTTTACTTCTAATAAAAAGTTATATCAGCTTTGTGTATGGCAATCCAAAGACTTCATGCTTGGTAATATGGAAAACAAAAATGGCACATATGATTACACGGGGTTCACAGGTTTTTGTCTCACTGGTAGTTTAATATATAAAACTTCAAGTCTATACTATAAACCTTAATAACGATATTAAGAACACTAATGGCATGTATTGAAAACATTTATCCCTAGGAGGGTAATGTGCTACGCAAACCACATAGTCACATTTTCACCCTTCTAACAAATTCATAAGGGCATACGGGAATCCCCCCCTCCCATGGTACCTACGGCTCAGAAAGGTTAAGGAACTTTCTCAGTCACACTGCCAGTATGTGCCAAGGCTTCGGTCCACACCTAAGACTGGCCACAACAGCACTACAGTGCACAAACTGTAAAAACTATAAAATAATGCCTGTTGTGACCAAAAATTGAAAACCACTACACGGTTTTCAAACAGTTAAAAAACATTCACACAATTTTCTCCCCTAAAGGAAACTTGGATGACATTCAGCTTATTACCTCCCTTTGTATTTTTCATAGCCCTCGTCATACTAAACAATGTCATAATCTGCAACTTCACTACATCACTTTCTCTTTTCATTAAATGACCCTTGAAATTTATCACTTAATAACTTCACTTTTAAAACACTAAGACGTTAATTTCCATTATTATAAATGATGTTCCAAAGAACTCTTTGCTGCACTTTGAATTTTTCTGTATGACAGCTTTTGGAAATAACAGGATTTGGACGTAAGTGTCGGGAAAGGAAGTTTTCACCAAGCCTGTCCTTGGATTCCGGCCGGCCAGCAGGAAGCCGAGCCAGAGACCGGGGAGCAGATGGCGCGCGGACCTGCCACCTAAATACACGAGGAAGAGGAGGGCCAGGTTTCTCCTGCCCAAAAGCGAGTAGGGTAATCAGCAAAGAACTGCAAGTTGGATTAAATCGGACGCACCTGCGTGAATCTGTGCGTCTCCAGCCGGAGAATGGACAGAAACGCAGGCGTCTGCCATGCACACAGGGGCCTAGCCTAGGTGTGTGCTTCCCATCGAGAGCTCCACCAGGAAAATATTCCACACACCGCCACCATCACCACGCCGCTGCCCCACGGAACAGGTGCAAGCTGTTGTATAACAGTCCCTGAACGACAGAGGTAACTCCGGCCACGGTGGGCACAACGGGTGATGAGAGGGACCGAGGGTTCACGGAGCCCACTTGCCTCGAGCTCCCTGGCCACGGCGCTCAGCAGTCGGTGCCCGTCGGAGGCGACGTCGGAGAGGGGGTCGGCCCGGCCTACGGCCACCCAGGCCACGGCGCGTTGACCCCGCAGCACACGCCGTGCGCACGCGCTCCAGAGCCGGCTCACGCTGCAGGGAAGCGGGGCGCGGTCGGCAGCAGGTCGCCCCGGGTCCCAGTCCCCACCCCCTGTCGCATCCCCCCACGCATCCCACCCGGAGTGGGAGGCGCCAGACTGAGGGGCGGGGACCTCGGGACGACCCGGGAGCGCGCGGACGGCGGACCTGGGCACCCTGTCCCGAGGTCCCCGCCTGACCCCCAGCGCCGGGCGCCCCCGACGCTCACCCGGCAGCGCGCAGCAGCGCCTTGGCGGGCAGGAAGGAGAGCACGCGCTCAACCACCTCCGCTAGGTTGCTCAGCACGTAGGCGCCCGGAAGGTCTGCACCGCCGCCGTGTTCCATGCCCGACGCCATCAGAACAGCACCGCGGCCTGGGCTTCAGAGGTCGCGCAGCCGCGGGCGTGCAGTGCGCAGGCGCGCGCGCTACTTCCGGCCGGCCGGGGGCGGAGGCAAGGCGACCTCCCCTAGCGAGCTCTGCCAAGGCAGGGCCCCGCCGCGCGAGGGGACGCAGTGCGCCCGCGAGGGGAGCGTGTGCCACTGCCCTCTCGGCGCTGCCCTCGGTCTGTTTGCGCGCTTGGGACCGGGACACTCTGGTGTGGCGCTGCGGTCTGCGGCGTCGCCGCCCTCTACACTCGTGACATCGGCACCAAGAAGTGCGTTTTCACACAGTTCACGACGAGAAACACAGGACACGTAAACAATGCCGTGCACATGGACAGCGCACCGTTTCCACGGAAAATGGAAATGTTGCAGAATTATGGCACGGGCCTTGAAAACATCAGAGGGTGTCAGGGCGGCCAGGAGTCCCACCATATAGTGCTGACCCGTCGGTCTCCACGAGGCCTTGCCGTAGAGACTGGCGCAGAACATGGAGCCGAGAGCGCCCCCTGAGCTCGTCACACAGCTGCGGGCCTGGGGAGAGCCAAGCAGGAGGATCAGGTGCCGGGCCGGGGCTGGCCTACCAGGTGGCCCAGGAGATGGAAGGTTCTTCAGGGCAGCTGAGGGTTCGACGCCAAAGAATGAGGACGCGGACAGGGGTTGCGGACGCACTCGTACCCCAGGTGTGAACAGCACCCATGAAGCCTCCCGCACCTGCCCTCCTCACACACCCAGTCCAGAGCCCAGCAGCGCCTCCTGACCTGAAGCACTGCAGCTCTGGTGTGGGAAAGGTGACAAGGCAGTTTTTAAATGGTTCTTTATTCATAAACTTGATGCAAGTTTACAAAATTTACTATACATTGCCAAATAAATGTGCAATGAAAAAATCCAAAAAAACAAAGCATGCCAAATATGCAGCCATCGCTCTGCAGAGCGGTCCCTCATCCACAGCGCAGTCAAGGTTTAGCCGTAAGCTCAGACAGCTTTATTGTGTTAAAGAACTCTGCCCCTTCACTGGTTCTCTGAGCGACTGACAAGTGAGCAGAACGCCAGAAACCCTTTACCAGCTCTCTCCGCCAGAACCAGACCTCCAGACAGTAGACACCCACGGCAGTGCAGAAGCGCCACTCTCAGGAGTGGCTGACCACGGTAAGACCTGAATCTTAAAGCAAATGTGTAAGAGTAACTTTCAGCTTTGTAACTGGTTTGTGCAGAATACTGTGCTTCTGGGTATCCTTTTAAAAGTGCTTATCAGCTAGAACTTTTTAATCGAACTCGTGTTTATAAAAAAAAATTACTAAACAGGACCGATTCAGTTAAGGCAATATGATGGAGGGTACCTTGATTGGATCAGGTTTTATGAAGAAATTAACATAGAGCTTTAACTTTTGACTTAAAAGCCATTTTTATAATCTATAATATAGAGTAAAAAATTGTGAAGTCTCTAAATTATCTTTTTGTATTTAATTGTGTAACTTTGCTTAAGGAGTCTGTCTTCATGATAATCAATTTATAAGTTTATTAGTTTACAAATAATTGCAACACCCCGTTAATAAGTGGAAAGGTCAAATGACTTTAAATATCTTCCAGCTCTATCCGGTGGCTCCTCTGTATGAGAAACGCCAAATGGAAAAGCAACAGTGAGCCCAGCCTGACTTGGCCGAGCTGAGGGAGCAGGCACTGGGGCGGGAGCCTCTGCTAACAAGGACGTGAGCTCAGGTCAGTTCATGGCTTCTGGTGACCAACTTTAACAACTTCATGAGCAGGTTTCTGGACATTATTTTGGCAATACCATAAAATGGTTTTAGACCTGGAAAAAGCTGGGTTTAGAAGACCTAAATTTTCTAAACCAACATTAAACATCGATTAAACTTTTATTGGCTCTAAATGGAACAGTATTTTGCAAATTCTGATAACCCATGGGCTCAATTATTAAAGAAGTTACTGTGACATTGCAGCTTCAGTGACCTGGTGCTGACTTGCCTGCTTCAAGATTTCACTTTTCAAGAAGAGATGGCAAGGGGTGGTGGTGCGAGTATCGATCAGGAAGAATATGGTATGGGCCCAGCTGCTCAGTGAGCAGGCAGAAAGGCCAGAACTGAGGCTGCATCAGTGATGGGTTATCCACTAAAGATCTAGGCGTTAAAGTCTCCCTGCGGTTGTTAACAGCACTCAAAGCTTGCATTTGCACGTTGGAAAGGATTTCTTTAAAGCAACATTGGTCCAGCTACACCAAGTCAACACTTTTAGCCGTCTTCCTTTGGAGGAGTGTACCAGCCTGAAACAGAATGGAAACGAAGTTAAGATAGTTTACTCCCAAACAGACTAGGAGAGCCTATAATGCATGGCTTCTGCTCAGAATCTGGTGTTTCAATTTGCTGTATAAATTAAACTTGCACTTGGGTTAACACAGAATCCTGACAGATTCACAATATAAAGGTACATATTTCCTGTGATAGAGCATACTTGAGTTTTCACATAAGCTCTTATTAATGGCATCCCTAAAGGTAATGGTGTGGCACATCAGACTTGATACTGTATTTCTGTATCAGTTTTGTATCTCAAAGTAAACCTCTCACTAAGAACTATTCCTCAAGCAAAATCCTGACATTTATGGTAAGAGGAACTAGAAGGTGGCCACTGAGGCAAGTGCCATGACTAAGTGACTGGGCCTAAAGCCAGAGCTGGCAGCAGAAGCCCACAGAGAATCTAACTCTACTGTACCCCATGGGGCTGTACTGTAATCTAGAAGAGGCCTCACAGGGGTGAAGCCAAGTGTTCTCACAACAAAAATGGTAACTGGGAGGTAATTTAGCTAGATTTAAGTATTCTAAATATAGCACATAATTTTATCTGTCAATTTAAAATAAATTTACAATGACACTATTTTAAAAATTTAAAAATTAAGAGTCTATCCCTCCTGATTTTGAATCTACTGTACTTTGATTGTGGTTCAACTTTCACATACACACATCCTCTCTCATTCTATCTCTCTCTCTCATTTCTAGGCAAATAAATAGCACTTGCTATAAACACATCCCTTCAGGGACCCAGAACACTGAAACAAAGGGCACCAGTCACCCCCCACCCCACAGGAGTGTTCTCCTATCAGCACCTGGGTACAAAGTACTTTGTGTACCCCCCTTCCTTCACAACTTGGGCACCGAAGCACTGTGCCAATTGAGGAAACTAAGGCTAAAAGATAATTTGTTCAGGGCCACAGAGCTAGCATGTGACTCCAATGGTACTTAAAAATGGTCTTCCAGGTCTAGGTTTCTTACCTCAGTATGCAAAGACAAAACCCTCAAAGCACGTGCAGTGGAAATACAAGCGGAAGTTAATAAAACTAATGAAAAACAATTTTTAAAAGATATACTTTTCATTGTGGAAAGTCATCAGAAGCACTAAATAATCCAAAGATATTTTGCAGGTGGCTAACTGTGACTCTTACTGCATTTACTCATTCTAACAAAATTCTATTCATAGGGCCCCATTCCTGCCCTACCAGGAAACCTTTCAGGTGGGAGTGTTTCCTTTATTCATCTGCTCAGAATCCCTGACTCAACTCAAGGTACCTAGTCTGGTATCCAGAGCAAAAAAAGTTTTACAAATCATGGTGTTCACAGTTCATTGAGAGGTTTTTGAATGTAGCACAAATTAAATGTTTTCCTTCTGGTAAAGATAACTTGGTAAGATATTAAAGCAAAAACAAAAATAAAACAGTATAAATATCAACACATTCTGTCAAACTTCATAAAATACTTATTGGATAAAACATACCATTTTTCTCATGTATCTGTACAATGGAGTTGTAGGACTGTTGGGCTCTTGCTAGATTATACTGATTCTGAAAGAGAATTACACATTTTAAATCAAAATTAACTAGATGAAAATTTTTACAATAACCTTACAGATGTATTGTGGTTGTGTTGAAAGAGCACAAGAAACTAAATATTTTCACTTCCAAAACAATTTTAATTTAATAGTCTCATTTCTCACTTTTATTACTTCTGCAAAAGAACAAAACCAAGATTGTACTCCAATAAACATCTATAAGCTTCACGGTTATTTCTCTTGAGTCTTCCTACCACTGAACAAAGACAAGGTTTCATAGTTTTGCAGTCCCTCTACATATGGATGGGTCAAGTTAAAGGATTCCCCTAGGACCTGAGTGAAATGCAAACCGTCTTCCTCATTAACTTACTTCAAAAAGACAAGCCCCAGAGTATTTTCAGATTAGAAAGCACTGAGCTCCAAGCCCTATACATACATGTCAATGAGATTCTGAGCTGGAAATCTGCAGAATGTCCACAACTGGCTCCAAGTCATGATTTGCTAAAGGAGTCCTTTGTTGTAACAAAATCGCTGTCTTCATGGAGCCAAGCTTAGGATAAATTTTGTTCCTGGAAGCACAAATGCCTTACACCTTCACTTTAACTACTACTTCCTACAAACTCCCCACTGTGGAACAAACTGTCTGTTATGTCACAGAACTGTTTGAGTAATAAATTTCCATAGCAGAAGAAAGCTGAGTGTGCACACCTGTAATCCCAACATTCTGGAAGGTTGAGACAAGAGGAGAGGATTCCAGGTTCCAGCCCAACCTGGGCAACTTAGCCATCTTAAATGAAAAAAAAAAAAAAAAAAGGTGCAGGGGTTGGGTGGTGGTGGCCTGGAGGTCTAGCTGAATGCAAAGGCCCTGTGTTCAAACCCAGAACTGCCAAATTTAAAGACTGTTGAAAACATTCTAGGTAAAAACTTACTCCTGTCTGTTCCTGAGCCACCCAGACTTTCATCTACCTCACTCTACCCATGCTACGCACTCACTATTCCTGTTTCTTTTATGTCCCACTTGGCTTTACAGGGTCATCTTGTAGTCATCTCCACAGGAGCAGCCATTTCCATATACATTTATCCATATACACTGGCAACACAGGACATGGGCGCCTCTGGCCTATCACTGAGACACATTGCTTACGTGTCCCTACAGGTGCCCCAGCATCTGAGGCCTCCACAACAGCCTCACTGACAGAAGACTTCAAATTTTTGTTATTTCTGACAATAGGTAGAGGACAGCCTCTCAAGGTGGTTTTTAATATGCATTTCTATTAGTGACACTAAGGACATTTCCATATGATCATAAACCATCATTTGGTCTCTATTTCCTTAGACTTGTTACAGCCTTTTTCTATTTCTTTTCAGTTTCTAGTTGGTACAGCACTGCCATAGGCATCTAAAAAACTAAAACAATAAAAAAAATCCAGTAGTGTCATTTCAACATACAGTTTTTCACTGTCTATATTTTCACAAAAAGGACAAAAATTAAACAAAGAAACAGATTGAACAAAATATTCAGTGATATCCAAAATGATCATGAAACAACAGTAGCTTCCCAGGCGCCCATTTTCTAGCACTAAGGACAGAATAAGGCTGTCAAACCTGCTGTGCTTAGCTGGCATGGCAAGACGTCCAAACTTCATCTGGCTAAAGGCAGGGCTACTTTCTTGCAGGGCGACCGAACCTTTTACAGTTTCCTAACTCACAGATTTCTGCTTACAACTTTAGTCATTTTTTTCTGTTCTGGTTTCCTTCAATTTGACTGTGCTTTCTTTTCTAACATGGAGCTGGAGGCTTGACTCACTTTTTACGATTTTCTTAGGGCAGTGAACACCTCTCTGAGCGCTCCTTGGCTTCTGTTAGGCTGTGATTATATTATTGCCATCTTTCAGTTACTGTGCAGTTGTAATTTCAATCCGTCTGACCTAAACAGTGTGAGGCTAAAAATTCCACAACAGAGCATTTGTTTTCTGACTTTGTTCTTAACTTACAGTTGTATTTAATTGGGATCAGAGAATGTGTCTCTTTTCTGCTTTTCAGAGCAGAGGTCTGTTTCACTGAATAGTTTAGGAAAGGGTGGAGGAAATGTATTTTAGTATTTTCTTTATAACCCCCACTTCCCCAGAATTAGTGACTAAACCCTGGGCTTTGCACTATGCTACATCCCCAGCCCTTTATCTTTTTAGTTTGAGACAGTCTCACTAAATTGTGATCCTCCTCTCTCCTCCCACAGTGCTGGGATTACAGGTGTGCATCAACATGCCCAGCTTCAAAATTATTTTTAACTCTTCATTTGTTTTAACCACAATTTAGAAGTGTCTACTTTCTAAATTCATGTAGATTTTTATTAACATCTTCACTTCAGTCTTCTAATTATATAAATTTTATGGTTTATGTGGTACTGAATGTTTAACTCTTCTGACTTGCTCTATACATTAATAGATGATGGAATTTTTTTCCATATCCCATATATGCTTGGGAAGCATATAATATCTAATTATAGACATTTCTCATTTATTGACTGAGTTCTGTTTCTACAACTAGGTCATTACATGAATTGGGCCCTAAGTGAAGAACTGTATGAACATTATAGCATTCACAACAAGAAATGGTCAAAGTAAAGTCCAACTCAATGACTTTGCTTTTATTTGCATATCTCATACATGCAGTACTGCAATGTATAACAACATGTTGTAGTACTGTACTATACAGGACAATCAGCAAAAGTTTATACTGTATAAACAAGGTGTATTATACTTAAAAAAATTTAAAGGCCGAGAGGAGAACCAAGAAGCCAACCTGACCTCCTGTGAGCCAGCTGGTGTGCAGGCCAGGAGACAAGAAGAGCACTACTGCCACCATTCCCCCACCCCCAAGCAACCAGCTGATTCGGAGGAACATAGGCTGACATGATAGCAACTAAAGAAAAAAACGCACACACACACAATGTAATGCTTCTATTGTTTGATTGACTTTGCAGGCCTAAAACCAGTAGTCTAAGCATCTATTCAGAGGATAACAATATGCAATATAACAAGGATGGGGGATTTCCTTCTGTCTTGTTTTTGAAATCCAATACTGTTCTCACTGTTTTGTTTCGTTCTGTTTTTACTCCCTTTAAAATAAATTTTAAAAAAAGACATTGAAGCTCTATGAACAAGATGTACACAACTGTACAAAAAAAGACAGCAGGGCTGGGGACATAGCTCAGTGGCACAGCACCTGCCTGGCAAGTATGAGGTTGTGAGTTCAATGCCTGGTACCCTGCAAAAAAAAAACCGTCTGGAAAAAAAAGACCAGATGTAAGTTTGAGCTGTGGGTCATAAGTCTGAATAGTATACCTTGGTCTTATGTCCGAATAATCATTAAACAGGTAGGTCATTTAATAAGGAACATCTGTATTGGGTATAGAGTTCTGTATTTGCTCAGTTAATATATCAAGTTTGTTAAATAGTTTCTCAAATCTACATTTTGATATTCTGATTAATATAAGGAGGATGAAGTTGAAATCTCCAGTTTTCTTTAGTAGACTTACCTATTTCTCCCTGTGGTTTTATCATTTTTTCTCTATATTTTGATGGATATATAAAATACAAAACCTGCTATATCCCTGTTTAACTGAGACTTTCATTATTATGTTGTCACTAATACTTTCTGTTCCAAATTTGTATTTTGTCTGATACTGAGGTATATCACTTGATTTTGGGCAGTGTTGCTGACATATCATCCTTATTTAAAAAAAACTATATTTGCACATTCTTAATTGTTTTTATATTCTCACATTTCAAACATACTTCTTAAAAACAGCTAGTTTTATTTATTTATTTATTTATTGGTACCAGGGATTGAACTTATGACCTTGTGCTTACTAGGCAAGTGCTTGAGCCACTGAGCTAAATCCTGGCCCCAACTAGTTTTATTAATCCAGTCTAACTGTCTGTTTTCTTTAGTCTATTTACACTTCTGACTTGCTTCTGTCTCTTTACATACTTCCTACCTTCTATTTCTTTAATTTTTAAATATAATTTTATAATCTCCTCCTGAGATTCCACTAAGACATTTAAACCTCATGCTGATCTATCTTAACTTCTGCCATATTATCTGTTTCCCATGTCTTTAACACTTTCCTTTATAGTATTTTTAAAATTAGCATTTAGGTTATTTCTTGCAGAGTTACAGAATCCAGGAAGAAGAAACTCGTATCATGCAAATTGCCACTTTCCTGACAAATAGTTCTTAATATGCAGAAACAGAGAAGAGGGTTCCTCACAAGAATTCATTAAACAAATTCACCTTGTAAGATCTACGACAGTGTATGGTGAAAACAACCCTTCAGTCAGTACATAGGCTGGTGATCCCAAAGCCACCACTGTGACACCACAGCCATCCCAGTATATGTAAGCACATTCCACAAGGTTCCAGTAGTAACACAACTGCCTAACTATACATTCTTCTGCTTTAGGCAGTGGATGCTTGTACTTTAACTTGGAAATGTATTTAGCGGCCTAACAGTGTTCTGTGTAAAATGGTTGTATATACTTACCAAGAAAACTGCAAATCACAGGAAAAATGATTTAAAGCAATTATATTTACACCAATTGATTCCAAGAGATATATGGTACAGAACAAAGAGTACTGGTATTACAGAATTCTAAAAGTGGAAGAGACATAAAATACTGTCAAACTGGATATGGAGACATCCAGGCCAAGACGCTCTCTGCACTGGCTCCAGTCTCCAAACACCTTGGCCCAGCGCAGGGGCTTGGATGTGACAGGCTCTGGGACCTGACTCCTGGTAAGCCAACGTGAAAAAAGTGGATTTTACAAAGGTTTACTCGGACATATGCTCTACTGCTGCCAGGGAAAGCAATGTTAAAATCTTAAGGAAAGTGCTCCAAAGGGCCAAAGCATTGATGCTGCTAACAAGATGGATACCAATTCAGGAAGCAGCTTCCAGCTTTATAGAAAGTTTGCAGATATTAATTCACAGATTCATCTGAAAACTACATTAAGACAAAGACTTTTGAGGGCTTCTATGTATGATATTTTGTTGTAAATCAAGGACACTGGAAGAGCGCAGATTGTTTTAGGAACTGGAGCATATCCTAAGGCAAGTACTTTAGAAGAAACCATGCCATTGTTTTTGGCTGTTGGAAATGGACACACAGCTGTGTTAAGGCTGTTATTTTGACACAGAGCAAATGTTAATGGATCCCATTCTATGCATGGATGCAACGCCCTGCACGAGGCTTCTTTCCAGGAAAATGCTGAGATCATAAGATTACTTCTTGAAAATAAAAGGAGCAAACAAGGAATGCCAGGTTGACTTTGGAATCGCACACTCATTTGTGGCTGTGCAGCATGGCAAGTTTTGTAGAAAGCTTGAGCATACTTATCCCATCAGGTACAAATGTCAATTGTCAGGCCTTGGGCAAAGCTACTCCCTAATTCTTTGCTGCTCAAGAGGGTCATACTAAATGTGTGGAGCTTTCGCTGTCCAACGTGGCAGATCCTAACCTTTCCTCTAATGAGGAAAAACTGGCAGTTACTTATTCATGCAGCACACAAGTGGGCTATACAAAAACCTTGGACTTATTAATGCCACTTAGCAACCAGGTCTGTGAAACTGGGCCAAAGCGAGCCTTGTTTACTCAGCAGTATTGGAGGATGTGGAAAGTACCTGGAGTTACTTCTCCAGAATGACCACTGCCCAGTTGCTCAGATGTACCTACTCTTTGGAATCAGTTCTCCCATGTGCAGAGCTTTCCAAAAGGACCATGGTTCTTTGGAATTGTGAATGACCTTTTGAGATACAGAGCCAACCAAATGAACTTCATTTGGCATACTGCTTCAAGTATGATAAACTTTAATATCTCACTTCGTTTTGAAGGAAAGTTGCCCACTAGCACCATGGAATCATATATCTGAATTTACAAATCATGCAGTTAAAGCACAAACAAAATATAAAGCAAGGCTGCCGCATCTTCCGCTTGCTGGCTTTGACCTACTAATTATCCTGGGCAGTCCTGGACTTACTCAAGTCAGTCATGACTTCCATCACCACCACCGGCTTCACTGTGGTGCTGACTGAGTGGAAGAGACCTCCACCAAATGTTGAGAAGATGCTCTCTGCTTGTGCCTTACACTCCTCTTGGGTTCTCTGACTGCCTCTGTTCCATCTTTAGCCCAACTCGCTGTTTTAGAAATTTGGTCCAGCCTGAAAAAGTACTTGTAACCTGACAACTTTATCCTTCAGTTGCCCTGTCCTAGAAGTTTACATCACTATTTGCTCTATGAAGAGGTTCTAGAACTGGCAGCTCTTCACAATGGAAAAATCAGTGAGCTACTTAATGCAGTTCACGTCTTACTCTGAAAACCATCAAGACAAAAGAGCCATGGTGAAGAAATTACTCATGATTGTATAGTCACAAAGAAACGAACATTTAGGGTTGGGAGTGTAGCTTAGTGGCTTAAGTGCCTGCCTGGGAGGCGTGAGGTTATGAGTTTGATCCCCGGTACTGGAAAAAAAACAAAATGAACATTTACAGCTGGACTTCGCAGTGTATTAAAAAATATATATATTGTAAACTTCCTGTATACTAATTTATTGCAGTTTCATCACCAGTACACTTTATGTAGTAGTATTTGTTTATCTCACTATTTTCTGGTTTATTCTGCTAATGAACCGTGATATTCTTTCTAGTGCGAGATAGAGCATACTTCCACTTATGATTTATATTTTCACTTTGTGCTAGGAGCTGCAAATGGAATATCCAATACTTTCTTTAGACGTGTACACAAATATGATTATGATGATGATGATGATGATGATGGCAGTGGTAGTAATGGTGGTGATGGTGATTAATTTGGGGGCTTAATATCTCTTATTTTGTACAATAAATTTTCCAGTCCTTTCATATTTCAAAAGAAAATACTGTCCAATTTTATTTCAGATACAGATCCAGTGGTCCATACAAGTAAGTTTATACGATAAATTACTGGTAAAATATTCTGTCAATTACTCAGAGAGATCCCTGGCATACACCTTTCGTATTCTCTCTTTTAAAAAGAAAAACATGGTTATAGCAACCCAATTTGTAATAGCCAAATCTTGGAAACAACCCAAGTGCCCATCAATCAAAGAATGGATAAAAAAGATGTGGTATTTTTATACAATGGAGTACTACTCAGCTATTAAGAAAGATTGTATTGAGACCTTTATAAGTAAATGGTCACGACTTGAGACCATACTCATAAGCGAGATAAATCAAACCCACATGTGTAAATACCGTATCGTCTCCCTAGTGTAAGAAATGGAAAAGTATATGTGATTCAGAGTCTACAATGGATACTGTGGAAGGGTAGAGAACAGCTCAAAGAGCAAAGACAATTGGGAGGGGAATGGGCGAAAAGGGAAAAGGGAAGAGGAGGGGATACAAACCTGTATATGTGTATATGTAAGATAACTAAAAAGAACACTGTTCAATGTATTCATTATTGAGAGGGAACAATTAATACTCATATGATTGGATCAATCTTGCATGTCTATATCTATTAATGTAAGAAACCATTTTAAAGATAACGATGCGCAAATTGCAACCATTGTCAAGCTTCTATCTTCCGGTTTTGTAAACCTGCAATGTTGTGTATTTACTCTAGTTGTTTGCTTGTCTCTTTTGCTTGTTGTTTTTACTATATATGTCGTTTTTTTGTTGTAGTTGTTGTAGTTTTTGTTTGTTTTGTTTTTCTTCGCTCAAATAAAAAAAAAAAAAAAAAAAAAAAAAAAAAGCAAAAAAAATTTTAAATGATTAAAATTTAACATCAAACTCTGTATATAAATAGATGCCAGGAAGACAATAGCAAAGACTAAAATAAAATGCTAATAATATTTTGCTCTATTTAGATAGAATGACCATTTTAGTTCTTTAGTTTTTTGGGGGGTTTTTTTGGTACTGGGGATTGAACTCATGACCTCGCACTTGCCAGGAAGGCACTTAAGCCACTGAGCTACATCCCTGGCCCCAGTTTTTTATATTTTTACCAACTTCAGAAATTCGGCATTTAAGAAGCATATATTTTGTCATTAAAAAATAAATTTAATTATTGAACACTAGTGAACTGCTTAACTTCTGAGTTTTAATGTTAAGTGAAATAAATCAGACACACAAGCTTAACTATCACAGGGTTTATCTCATATGAGAAACCCAAATTATAAAGAGCAAAATAAAAGATAGATAACAGGAATCAAAGAGATAGATCTTTCTCAAAGGGGAAGGGGATGAAGACATGTCGAGGGGACAGAGACAGGAAGGGCAGGGTAATGAAAAAAGGAACTAAGATGTGTTATGCACATGTACAAACTCCACACAAGGAATGTAAACATGTACTGCAAATTTGTAGTAACAAAAAAAGGTATTTTTGTTCCAATGTAAAGAAACAGCTACTAAAACAGCTAAAAGAATATATTGAAAGATTTTTTACAATAACCTTTTAAATTTTTTGCTTTTTCTATAAATTAAGAGTCTAGCAGACTCATGATTTGAAGTACAATATGGTGATAAACATTTTAAACTATTTGAATAGATATCCAATACAATATTCACAAAGAATTTTAGGGAAAACATTCAAATTTAAAAAAAATACAACAGAATGATTTCTATCCACAAATACTTTTCAAAAACATACTAAATAGAGAGTATATCAACTGCATATTTAAACACTTATTGAAAATTGCAATTCCTCCTGGAAAGCTATGTGTCATATATTAAAGTGAATAAACTTCACAACTTGGTGGTTAAGAGAACAGAATAGGCTGGATGTGGTGGTACATGCCTGTAATCCCAGCACTTGGGAGGCTGAGGCAGGAGGATTGCTGTGAGTTCAAGGCCAGTTTGGGCTACAACGTGAGTTCAAGGCCAGCATGAACTGCATAGAGAAACCCTGTCTCAAAAAGACACAAAAGAAAAAAAAAAAAAAAGGAGTGACTAATATCTGACAACCTGGTTCCAATCCTTACTCTGCCATCTGTGACCTGGGACAAGTCATCTAACCTGTGTATGATTGTTTCCTTGTCTACAAAATGACAATAATTGTACATATCATTTACGTTATTAAGAAGGTTGAAAGAATTAATGTACACTTAGAGTTCAGCACATTAAGAATTAACTTATAATAGTTACACTATAATGTGTAACCTCAGTTTGGGAAAACCTTGATGTACATATTATTTTTTATGTATTACGGCATATCTATCAATAATAAATTTAAATTCTATAGATGTGTTTCTTTGTGAATACAACAAAGACTAAAAAAATTAATGATTATCAATGAGTATCTTCATTTTCTTATGCTTTCAATATTTTCTATACTCAATTTTATAAAAAAGAAAATAAAACAAACCAAGTAAAAATGAAGTAAACTGTCTCAAAAAGAACAAACACAGAAGAAGCTTCCTAAGTAACATGAAATGTACCTGACAGTGATATGAAATTCTTACAGTACCTTATTTGCTCCAAACTGCACTCTGGCTTTGCCTTTGACTAAGGTAGCGTTGATCTGCATGATGACTGACTCTATGGAGTAGGCGCTGCTCCAGCCCTGCAGAAAGAAGCAATCATTTCTAAACACAGCAGCAGTCCTGTTCTCAGGGGAGAGCCTCACAGAACAGCATGCAGGAACTCAACAGTGTTCAGAAGTTTGTAGTACAAGGGAGAAAGTAAAATTGGACCACTTCCAGGATCTTGCAAAAACAAAACCACCCCACATTCTAGATTTCTAACATGAGCAAATAAACCACTCTCTCAACAATTACCCGACCAAGGGATTCAGCAGTAAGCACAATGTCATTTTACTGATTTACTTTAGTTTATTATTAAAAAGAAGATACTATTAAAGCAAATTTTTTAAAAGTAGATGTTATCATATAAGAACTTTTCTACTTAATATTTCATACACAGAATCAAAACACTACTGAGGCTACAAATTGTGAACCACAAGAAAAGCAGTCACCTGTTTTGTGAGAAGCTCCATACACAATGCTCCTCCACTCAACACATACCTTAAAAAGAAAAGAAAGGAATCATACAAAATCCTCTAGGACTCTATGTTCCATTTTAATTTTTAAAATGCCATTACAAAAAAAGTATGTACATAAGTTTAGAACACACTAAAATGAAAACAGTTAAGGGACACAGGATTATGGGTAATTTAAAAATGTTAAATCATCACTCTAATAGTCAATTTAAAAATGATTCTTAGTAACAGAATTCTTAGTGACAGAATTTTGTGATATCTAAAATTAAGAACATAGCAGAACACATTCCAGAGAATGGGAGCCAAAGAATTAGTGTCCTTCACTAGCACCCAGTGTGCCCTGCACAGAAACATCTTCTCACAGCACCCATCTTACAGTGGCTGTCGCCTCAAATGTCCTGCCACCTCCCTCTCCATAATGAACAGCTGCGCGATGCTGCACGGCTCAAATTGTTTTCTCCATCCTGCAATGACACTCAAATTCTGACCACAGAACCTAAGGACTATTCTCTGAACTAAAGACAATTCTGGGAATCTCCCTTTAGGAAATCATTATTTAGGTAAAAATTCTTCAATCTCTTAACCCTTTCAAAAAATAATTCCACACCTCCTTAATGCTACTTCAAATTTCAAAATACATTAAATAGCATGCCCTAAATACATAAATCGAGGGAATCCTTTCAATCCAAAAACTGTAGTGACTGCTGATGAAAGCCCTAGCCCAGGACAAAATGCTGGGTCTTCTGCCAGGCATTACCCTGCCTTTTCTCTGCCTGCAATTCTGGCCATGCCTACCTTCCCAAGGCTGTTCTCCCCACAAAACTTCCCAACACCATTCTAGCCTGCAAACCTTCTATCCTGGCTCACCACAGCCATTCTCATGTTGAATAAACCAAATGTCTCTGCAGAGAGGTAGGGAATTCAAAAGCTCCTGGAGACCACTGAGATCAGTAATAGCTACAGTGGAACTGTTCAACAGCACAGTGGGGAAAGTACTCCTAAACGCTCCCACACTACAGGATACAAAGCAGGGTATCTCTCCTAGATGCCTCTTCCAAAGCGTTGGACCTTCTGCAAAGAGAAGGTTAAACAGAGGCAAAGACCTAAACGAAAAACACTCCAAAAAAATTAAATTTGGGTTGAGAAACTTCAGATTTTTCTAAAAAAACTGTTACATCTCTTTGTATTTCTGAAACACAAGTATCTCCAATTTCCTGAATCTCCCATAAATCTAAAAATTATCTTATATGTAAGGGACGCTTGCTGATTTAAGAGAATTAGATCTAGGTTTTCATTTAAACTTCAGTTTCTCCATAACTGCTCAAAGTCTTGACATCTACTAATGAGGGGGTCTCATATTTGATCTGTATATTTCAAAATGCCAAGCTAGACAGGGACTCCTTTCAGGACAAAGAGGTGTGCAGTGGACAACTAGTTACCCATGACCCAGCTGCCTCCCCTTCTCAGGGGAGCAGTCACTCCAGGTGGGAAAAAGAAAATCTTCCCACTTGTAAGTCAAACAAAGTGCACTTCTACAAGCACCTAATTATGCCAC